>JASDQU010106043.1:29354-40671 GCA_032191745.1 Picea mariana
AAATGAGTTAAACTACTTCACAACTCACATAACTACACATCCAACTTTGTTACAACTTCAAACCACTCAGTTACAACTAATTCGACTTGCATGTCCCATATCAACCTTTGAACTCAAATTTCCTATAGCTGACTGATTTTCCACTTCAATTAATTATTTCCAAGTGTTCATTGAGAATAGACTAATATTTATTGTCCAACTATTATTAAGGGATAATAATAGTCAGCATACATCTATAAATAGAATTCGCTTACCATCTATAAATAGAAATCATCTATAAATATAATTTACTCATCATCTAATAATAGACTTCCACCTAAAAATAGCCCGAGGCTCCATCCTAGTGTAGGTGCATAATTTTCACTAGGATCTTCTTGTTGAATCTCAACACTCCCTAGTCTCAACAAGAAAGGGATTATCCTTCACCCCAATCCCGTCTCTATGGTATTCGAATTTTCTCCTGGTGAGTGCCTTCATCATAATGTCTACACACAATCTCTGATACGATGATACCGGATATCTATATGCTTAGATCTATCATGAAACACAGGATTAATCGAGAGTTTAATGCAACTCTGATTATCACAATGAATCACTGCCAGATCTAAATGAGAACCAAACAAACCAACCAATATCTTTCTCATCTAGATAGCCTCACATGCAGTTTGAATTGCTACCATGTATTTCACTTCCATTGAACTAAGTGCCACATATCTTTGTTTCCTGTTGTACCAAGAAACAATTGTAGATCTGATACTAAAGATCCCCCTTGATGTGCTCTTTTTGTCCGTTGGGTTGCCCATCCAATCTACATCCATGAAGCCATGCAACTTCACCTCATTCATCTGTCTGTACCATAAGCCATACTCAGATGTTCCCCTCAGGTATCTCAGGACATGCTTACCCTCCTTTCAAAAGATCTTGGTAGGCTTAACCATCGCTTGAATCAGTTGGTTAACCGCATATCAAATGTCCGGTCTTGTGTTCACTAGATACATTAGCGAACCCAATAAATGTTGATAGACAATAGCATCCACTACCTCTCCAGACATAGCATCCTCTTTCTTGTAGTTTCCTGGAAGAGGAGTATCCATGGGTTTGTGGCCCTCCATGTGAAACTTACCCAATATCTCCCTTGCATACTTGCCTTGAGACACAAAAATTTCACCATCTCATTGCCATATTTCCAATCTAAGGAAATAATGAAGGAGGCCCATATCCTTCATCTCGAACTCCTTTGCAAGGTCCTCCTTGCATGAGTGTATCAGCTGCTCATCACCAGTTAGTATTAAATCATCAACATAAAGAATAATGATTAAAAGCTTACCCTCCACCACAATTTGGTATAGGTTTGCATCTGCTTCACTTTTGGTGAAGCTCAATCTGGTGAAATAACTGTCTATCTGAGTGTACCAAGCATATGGTGCTTGCTTCATCCCATACAATGCTGAGAGTGAAAAGATGGATCATATGGAAGAGTACCTTGCGACAGGTTCAAAGGTCTCATCATAATCTATCCCCTCGATTTGTGAGAAGCCCCGGGCCACAAATCTGGCCTTGTATTTCTCCACACTCCCATCAACAACTTGCTTTACCTTGTAGATCCATCTCGAACCTACCATTGATTTGTCGACTGGTCTTGGGACAATTTCCCATGCATTGTTTTTGACAATGGAGTCATACTCATCCACCATTGCATCAATCCAAGTGGGATCATGCACTTCTTCCTGAAAGGAAGATGGTTCAGTCACAATACATTTTCTCATGAGAGCCATGTATCCAATAAATCGATCAGGAGACTGTCTTTGTCTGCACTGTGAAGTAGGGGCTCCTACATTCTGTGCAGAATCTAGTCTCAATCTATCAGATTCCATGGTGCGCTTTCTGCCATTTCTGATGGATGGATCTGCATGAGTGTCTTCCTCCACTCCATGAACCTCCTCATGTGGTTGATCCACATCTTGAGACTCATCTTTGGGAACCAATAGTTCCTCCTTTGCATGCAAGTCTAGCTCCCTCTCAAGTGACAACTGCATGGATTTCCCCTCATCGAATTTTATATCCCATCACATAACAATCATCTTACTGTTAAGAAAATACACATGATAATTATGGGGTGTTTTTGTGTACCCCAAAAATATCCCAACTTTATCAGTCGGCTCCAACTTCTTCCTAGCGTTCTTGGTCACATGCACATAAACAGATGAGCCAAAAATATTAAAATGAGAAACATCAGGTTTCTTACCAGTGAAAGCTTCTTCAGGTGTATTCATGCCAAGTACTCTATGAGGATAATGGTTTTGCACACAAACTGTAGTGTTGCATGCTTCCGCCCACAAATGAATTGGTAGGCCCTAATCATGCAACATCGATCGTGCTGCACCCACGATCATTTTGTTCTTCCTCTTTGTGACCCCATTTTACTGTGGGTTATGAGGCACTATGAGTTCTCTTGGAATTCCTTCTTTGTTGCAGAAGTCTTTGAATTCGTTAGAGATGTATTCTCCACCATTATCGATCCTCAAAGCCTTCACTTGCTTCCCTGACTCTTTCTCCACCAATGCTTTAAACTCACAGAACTTTGAGAATGTTTGATCCTTCTTCTGCATGAAGAAGATCCAACATTTATGAGAAAAGTCATCAACAAAAATAACATAATACTTATGTTTTTCTATTGAAGCAACTGAGAATGGTCCACACATGTCTGTGTGAATTCTCTCCAGGATCACCGAAGCACGGTTCTCCTTTTCATGAAAGTTGGACTTTACATACTTCCCCATGGTGCAACCCTTGCAATGATCTAACTGAGCAAGTGTTCCCATTGGAATTCCAATAGATATTTGCTGCATGATTTTCAAGGCTCCATGATAAAGATGGCCCAATCGCCTGTGCCATAATTCACCCTCATCCTGGCTCACAATTGTTTCTACCTTTCCCATCATGGCAACACAACCATCTACCTCCAGCTTCTAGAGATTCTTAACTTTAATCTCTACCTTCTTGACTTGACCCATTGTTTTATGTTGCAGGAAAGCTTTTCTATCGTTGAAAACAACATCATAGCCTATGTCCTCCAACATTGCGACTTGGACCAAGTTTTTCTTCAGACCTAGAACATGCATAACATCTTTCAATTGAAATGGTTTACCTGAATCCCTCTGAAAGGTAATGGTACCAATTCCAGTTGCACTGTATCATCCATCATCTCCCATCTTAATATTAATTTTGAGATCTCTCTCCTCGAAGTCACTGAAAAGATCCTTATCTCCTGTCATGTGGAAGGAAGCGCCACTATCCAAATACCACACCGATCCCAATGCACTTGAATCCATGCATGTGATCAAGGAGAAGTCAAGTTAAAATTGTGAGACAAGTGCCTCACCAACTACAACTCCAACAACCTTCTTGTTCTTCTTCTTCTACAGACATTTAGTAGCGAGATGCCCATGTTCGTGACAGTGAAAACACTTCACTTTGGACTTGGATTTTGAATGGAATTTCTTCCCCTTCCCTTTCCTTGCCTTGGAAGCCAAAGAAAAATCCTCTTCATCATCATGATTTGATGAAGATCCATCTCTGGTGTTCTGCTTGAACTCCTCCTGCACCAAATCTGACCATAGTTGTTCCCAATCTGACAATTTTTCCCTTCCATTGATAGAATCTTGATAACTGTGCCAATTTTTGGGAAGTCCTAGGAGAGACAAGCTCACCAAATCATCATCAACGACTGTTATTCCCACACTACCCAACTCATCCCTACATTGGAAAAACTTCGTGAGATATTTTGGAATGGAGTCTCCCTTCTCCATCTTGATCTTCCTGAGTTTATCTTTGAGCATCAATTTCCTATGGTCGCTGTTGTTTTGGAATAGATCCGTCAAATTCTTCCACATTGCATATGGTGTGGATTTCCCATGGAGGTTTGAGACAATGTGGTCTTGTACTCCCTCCAACAGGATACTTCTCGCCTTTGTCACTTTATTTTTCCATGTATCAAGATTTGCAGCATCTGCAACATCTGGCTTAGGAACATCTTTGTCAATGAATTCCTTCAAGCCATTGTCTTCGAGTACTGCCTCTATCCTGTCCTTCCAAGAAATGTATTTTGAGCTACCCTTGAGTGCATACTCTAACCTCAAGCCATTGAAATCCATTTCGATCTTGAATCATCTGTAGCACCGAGAAAGTCTTTCGGCAAATTCAAATTCTATCCAATCACAAACTCATCTTCTGCAATCTTCTGTGCTCTGATACCATGTAGAAATTTTAATACAAATTATATATTGCATGGATTCTCTTGATCTAACAATTATATGCCACTGTTAAATACAGAATCACTTCTACAAATATTCTTGTGGAATTTAAAACACGATTTCCAATTGTAATATCAAGAAGAAAGATCAATCACACATAACAAAGATGTTTTACTGGGAAAGCATAAAGCTAAAAACCCCACTATCACATATTATGTATATATCATGGATCATGAAACAATATCATACAAAAATCTAATCCAAGAGCTCTCAGTACAATATACAATCGTCTCACACTGTCATACAAAAATTGACAAATTCATGTGCCAATTTACTGCTTCCAGACAACCGGCCTCCTTTGTGCAATCCCTGCTAATGGAAATCTCTACAATGAAAGAATTCCTCTTGCCTAGGCTATGCAATACTCATGGGCACATCCAATGTGTGTGTGTGGCATGAGTGCACTCACTAATGTCACAAATGATAGTCAAACTGTCCCTTTCACCTGTTATCTCAATTGGGTCTCCACTGGATCTGACATGCATGTAGTTAACAATGGTAAATCTTCAGTTGCATGTGAGATCACTGATTGTGAATTAATTAATAATTAATTCATTGATCTCTCACTAGTGTAAGTTCAGTTACAACTATTACAACTGAGCTTGACTCACTTAACTGAGTTAAACTACTTCACAACNTCAAGCCATTGAAAGCCATTTCGATCTTGAATCAGCTGTAGCACCAAGAAAGTCATTATGCAAATTCAAATTCTATCCAGTCACAAACTCAGCTTCTGCAATTTTCTGTGCTCTGATACCATGTAGAAATTTCAATACAGATTACGTATTTCCTGGATTCTCCCGATATAAAAATTATATTCCACTGTTAAATACATAATCACTTCTACAAATATTCTTGCAGAATTTAAAACACGATTTCCAATTGCAATATCAAGAAGAAAGATCAATCACACATAACACATATGTTTTAACGGGAAATCATAAAGATGAAAACCCCACTATCATATAGTATGTATATATCATGGATCATGAAACAATCTCATACAAAAATATAAACCAAGAGCTCTCAGTACAATATACAATCGTCTCACACTGTCATACAAAAATTGGCAAATGCATGTGCCAATTTACTGCCTCCAGACAACCTGCCTCCTCTGCGCAATCCCTGCTGATAGAAATCCCTGCAATGAATGAATTCCTCTTGCCTAGGCCGTGCAATCCTCATGGGCACATCCAATGTGTGTGTGGTTGAATGAGTGCACCCACTAATGTCACAACTGATAGTCAAACTGTCCCTTTCACCTATTATCTCAACTGGGTCTCCTCTGGATTTGACATGCATGTAGTTAACAATGGTAAATCTTCAATTGCATGTGAGATCACTGATTTTGAATTAATTAATAATTAATTCACTGATCTCTCACTAGTGTAAGTTGAGTTACAACTAGTACAACTGATCTTAACTCACTTAACTGAGTTAAACTACTTTACAACTCACATAACTACACATCTAACTCTATTACAACTTCTAATCGCTCAGTTACAACTAATTTGACTTGCATGTCCCACCAACCAACCTTTGGACTCAAATTTCCTATAGCTAACTGTTTTTCCACTTTAGTTAACTATTTCCAAGTGCTCATTGAGAATATGTTAATATTTATTGTCCAACTATTATTAAGGGATAATAATAGTCGACATACATCTATAAATAGATTTTTCTCACCATCTATAAATAGAATTTGCTCATCATCTAAAAATAGACTTCCACCTAAAAATAGCCCGAGGCTCCATCCTAGTGTAGGAGAATAATTTTCACTAGGATCTTCTTGTTGAATCTCAACATCTAGATAGGCTACATCCGCTTAAGTACCCCTTACATCAGGAAAATCACTAAGGAATATATATAACAGAAAGTCATCCTCTAACATAAATACCATCCCAATAAAAAGAAAGAAAAAGTTGTTTTCAAAGATGTCCCCCCATATTCTTGCATAAAGCAATCTTATACTAAAATATTAAAAGATGGAGGGCCAGTCTCTGAGGGTGTAAGAGGCTAACCCACCGGGATACTGAACAGGTCTGCTGGCAGCCGGCACCGGCCTGTGGTATGACTAGGTAAACCCGCCAGAGTATTGAACATGCTTGCTGACAGTGGGCCATTCTACCTAGCGAGGATGATAATTTGACAAAAAATAAATAAGAAATTTAAACTTGTCCTGTTGTATGACATTACTTGTAGACAAAGCTGACATGAAGTATGTATGGTTAAGCTAAGGTTAAGGAACTCCATAAATTTTCCATTGGGAACTAACTTTGAGACTATCTTGAAACTCTCTCCCCTACCTCTTCTTATCTATATATAAGATCTCTTATCCTATAGGTGGGGCCATCTTCTAACCATCTCGTCAGACCAATCTGTGAAATTTATCTCTACACTTAACAAGCTGTAAATCTTCGGCTATTGGGAGAACTGATTGGTTTCCTATATTTTTGATTGTGAGGTGTCACAATACTTAGGTGTGGGGGAGGGGTTCATGAGTTGACAAATGATAACATTGCCTAGAAGAAGTAGATCTTTGTAAAAATTTATGTGTATTGCTTTCATGATACATGTTATTACATCAACAATCTTTTTATTTTTTGAAATGCTAATTCCCTGTGTGCTATAAATTGATGTACATATCCTTAACAAACCACTTTATTGGTTTATTTTCGTTACAATCTGTTCATTGCAGAATTGAAATTACATGTTTTATGCGAGTGGATTGAGTAAGCATGGTGGAATAATGGAACACTCTGCCTCTACTCCTATTCACTGTGAATGTCAAAATCATTCTAAGATTGCAGGCTATCCATTACAGGAGGTAAAAATTCATTTCGCACAGAGGTACCATATGGAGTTCCATATGGAGTGCCATATGAGGTGGCAGAGGAAGTGCCATATGAAAATATACACTAGTAACTGTCCACAATTTCAGGAAACCAGGAATCAATGGGATTTATTTGAATTAGTTCATGGCAATTAAAATTGAATGATGAAACTTAGACATTTTCATGATCAAATGTCCAAGTCAAAAGACTTGGACATTGATCTAACTTCTTATCATTATGATTACCCCCAAAACATGCCTTCAAATTCGAAATCGATGCTCACACATGGAAACTCGTGCGTGTACATTCATTATGAATGCAACCATTTCCACCCTAGGCACACTCATAAACGGAGGGATCTCTCAATTGGGTTATCCCATTATTCCTCACACTCGCCTCTACTCATTTGTGTTCTCCCCTATTTTAAACACGCTCAACCTCTGTTCATTTCGTTCCCCTGTTTAATTGCGCTCGACCTCTGCTCAATCGTGCCCTTCCTTGGCCTGATTGCACCCATCCTCTGTCAATTTTTTCCTCTATCCATTTCTCCACACCGTCACGATGCCCAAACAGTATGAGCCATCTTCCTACGTAGACCTCTTCGCCATCCTTGAGTTTGCACAATGCAGGGAAGCGTTTTTGCATGCAGGCTGGGGGGCATTTTTGTCCCACTTGTAGGGCCACGACGATGGAATTTCAATGCAATTTTCCCTCGGTTTTGATGTAAAGACAACGTGCGTGGGGTATCTCACCTTTGGGGTCTCAAAGAAATATATAGCTGCAGCCACAAAGCTTCCAAGAATTGGGGATAGATGGTTTAAAACCACTAGTTTCTACGATCGAGCTATAACAGGGTTTTCAAACCAGAATTTTAGAACATCTATGGAGCTAAAGGATACTCCAAGGAGTGGATAAAAGAGGAGCTAATTAACCCTCTCATATTCATCACTAGGTTGATCACATGTGAAGGTAGATATTCCACCTTTAAATCTTGTCACTTTCGATTGTTAGCTCACTTTCAGTTCAATAAACCATTGAATTTTTCCTTCTACTTTTTAAAGAGCTTGGAGAAGATGTACTCTCAAGTGAGGAAGAATGTAACCAACCCCCACAATAGCCTCTTTCACCACGACCTTATCAAAATACTCATCTTAGTCGAACTGGAGAAACAGGGGAAAACTTGGGATGAGTTCATTTACCAATTTGCAATCCCTCACTTGACAATCAAGACTATCAAAAAGACACTTGATCTAAGGACTATTTCTCCATCCAAAACCCACTCTCTGAAGACTCCAAACCCTCCTGCACAAGCCATTTCTTTACCAGAACAAAAATCCAAGAAACTTGTTGAAACCCCTGCAGCCTCATTGGGCAAAAAGACCAAGAATCCTATTGCTAACCCCCTGATGCCTTCAACATCCCTTGATCCTACACCTAAACAACTACAAGAAGTAATTCAACAAGACTTTCCTGCAGTCCCCACAAATCGGAGAGGAGCTAATCGATTTAATAGAGGACCCTTTCGAAAGAGTACCCAGAGCACAAGAGGAAAACCTTATGCAAAACCCCTGACCACTTTGAACCCTATCCAAGTGTCCTCCGATCTCAAAATCCCTCACAAAAGACTTAGGGAAGTGTCTGCAAATGAATTGAAGCCTCAAAGAAAGACAAAATACGAACCTACTTCTCCTCATCAACCCCCTATTACTCCTACCTCACAGATGCGTACCCCATATCCTAAGAATGATAGACACTCTACATCTTTCAAGGGATNAGTCCCCACAAATCAGAGGGGAGCTAATCGATTTAATAGAGGACCCTTTCGAAAGAGTACCCAGAGCACAAGAGGAAAACCTTATGCAAAACCCCTGACCACTTTGAACCCTATCCAAGTGTCCTCCGATCTCAAAATTCCTCACAAAAGACTTAGGGAAGTGTCTGCAAATGAATTGAAGCCTCAAAGAAAGACAAAATACGAACCTACTTCTCCTCATCAACCCCCTATTACTCCTACCTCACAGATGCGTACCCCATATCCTAAGAATGATAGACACTCTACATCTTTCAAGGGATATAATCCCTCCTACGAGATATCTGATCCTTCTCCAGCCATTGAGAAGTTATGTCAGGAAAATTTTCAGCTGCTGCAACAATTGGAAGAGAAGAAGACTTTGGACAAACATCTTCACCATGAAAATGCAATCCTCCAAGCAAAGATGAATTTCTTTCAACGATTGGTTGACGAGATGACCAAAACCAATCACAACCTCAGGGCACAATTGAAACAACACAAGAGGCACAAGATAAAATCTTTATGGAAATAAGGAGAAGCTTCTAAAGTTGATCCTTCTCAGCAAACTTACTACTTAGTCATGTGGGGCAATTCCTTTTTGTTTGCAGTGGGACCCAAAAAATATTAGGTGTGGGGGTAATGTTGGGCCCGCGATATGGTTAATTTAATGATGATGATTAGATCCTTTTTGGCCAATATTGTATGTGTATTTTCCTGTTTTGAAGAAGTTTTGAAGGATTTTTGTATTAAATCATCGTGGCTCATACCAGGTACGTATGATTGATGTTTTATGATGGTTTTAAGTATAATTCAACATATTTTAGTGATTCCAAGAAGATAATCCATGTTCTATGTGTCACAGAGAAAAATCGCAGGTCGTTTTTGCATCCAACACTCTGTCTGGTACTCCATTCGGTACTCCGTCCGATACTCCATCCGAAACTCTGTTTGATACTTCGTCCTGCACTAAAACCATGGGCGATTTGGCGGTTATCATATCGACGACCAACGATGGGCGAATCAGAGACATGGGTTTTCCTTGTGCTTGTGGCCTCCAGCTACTAAGCTTCTGACAACTTGGAATGGGTTGTTATGCTGGGCGTTTATTGGCTCGCTTTGTTTCTAGAAGCCACCGATGGTCAAGACGCATTAAATGCGATTTATTGTTTTTAGAGGAGGTCGACCCTTCCATTGGTTGACCTCTCAGCTTGTAAACTTTATAAATACCACAGCAGTGGTTAGACAAGTGTAGAAGGATAGTTAAGCTCTGTTTTTCCATTTTCAGACATTTTTCTCTAAAATTGTGTAAAACTGTGTTTTTAATTTTAAATGTTGAATTTGTGTTGCATGAGCTTGTGATTCATCATTGAGGTGTAGCCACAACCTGATGGGGGACCCACCAATGGTCTGGGTGAATATTCAGTCAATTAGCTTTTGAATTCACGTAGAGTAGTTGTCATTTCTTTCATTTCCTGTACATGAGTTTTTATTATCTTTATTTACTGTATAATTACTGTTCATAGTTTAATTGCTTCAGTTCAGTTTTGCAGGGTACTTATGAAGGCTAGTGTTAATATGCAATGACCTTTTAATTAGTAGGAAGCAACTTGAAAGTTTAGATACTAACCCTTGTGTGTAATTAGATGATATTTAGAATTTCTATATGCTGAAATAGAGTTTAAAACAGAGTTAAAGCATAGTATTTAGTTCATGGTTTCTTTGGCAAGTTTCGGTGGATGGATAGTTGTTAGTTGTTAGTTTTCATTTCTAGTTTGCTTATCTAATTGCTATTTAGTTTGCTTATCTAGTTGTTATTTAGTTTTCTTATTTATTTTCTTGTTATATGCTGAAATAGAAATATGATTTGATTTATGTTTTATGAGTATTTCCCTTTGCAATTTAATTTGTTAAAATAGGATTAGTTTAATTTACTTTATGCAATTTCCATTCTAGATCTAGGTTGCAATTTTAATTCGAAGTTTGATTATTAAGTTTAGTTTTTAGTTATGAATCTCTAAGTAGTATGAATTTGCTTACACTAGCATGGAATGCATTTGAATTTAATAGAATAGTGTTTCTCATATTGTTGATGATTAGTGCATGAATTGAAGAATCACATGGATTTGCAGGGTAGTTGATGTTGCTTCTATAATGGCTGAGTTCTCATTAGATTGTCTAATTCATACCTTTCACTTTGATATAGAAGTTAATATTGAGTTTATCCCTCTTGAGTTATTGTTAATTGTTAAATGCCATCGTGATATCATAAGACACCATAGACATAACCATCAACACTATATTTGAGTTTTCTTGCTTTTATAGATTATAGGATAGTTCTCTTGCTTTGATAGATTAAATAATAGTTTATTATCGTAGAT
>JASDQU010106043.1:46848-94400 GCA_032191745.1 Picea mariana
AGACTAATATTTATTGTCCAACTATTATTAAGGGATAATAATAGTCGACATACATCTATAAATAGAATTATCTCACCATCTATAAATAGACATCATCTATAAATAGAATTTTCTCATCATCTAAAAATAGTCTTCCACCTAAAAATAGCCCGAGGCTCCATCCTAGTGTAGGTGCATAATTTTCACTAGGATCTTCTTGTTGAATCTCAACATGAATATTGGCTAAGGACGTCTAGGAAGACAAGGGAAGTTGGATCCATTGGATGGAAAGTGATGGTGGAAGCGTACCCGTTGATTGGAAATTGGCTATGTTGGAAAACAGACAATGGAAATAATGTAAGGATTGGAGAAGATCCATGGATCGGATTAGGAGAGGGGTATAATCTATCAGAAGCCTTTTTTGAGTACTTGCATATGAAAGGAGTTTATTCACTGTGGGGCACTCATCTAAGTGACTGAGATGGAATAGGGCAAAGTGAATGGAAAGGGGTGGAAGGTTTAGGCTTGAGAGAAAATAAAAAGGAAGAATGGAATTCCTTCATTGGTATTTTATCATCTAATATTATCCATCTAGAGGAATACCTATAGGACTTAATTTGTTGGTCTAAAAATGATAAAAAATTATCCTTTTCAGTAAAGTTGGGATATCAGTTGTTGGAATATGAATATATCACAGGTGAATTGAAATCATTGTGGTCCCCCATGTGGAAGGTCAATTCCCCTCTAAAGGTAAAAAATCTAACCTAGATGGTACTAGAAAACACAATTTTAACTTGGGACAATGGGGTGAAGCATGGTTGGATTGGTCTGAGTTGGTGTGTCCTGTGTAGAAACAACAAGGAGACAATGAAACACCTTTTTATCTCATTCTCATTTGTGCATAATGTTTGGGTGGAGGTATGCGCTACAATGAAATATGGTTCCACGATTATGGAAGGTGGTTTAAGTGGTTGGATGTGGAGTTTGTTTGAGAAAGGTAAGGACAATCATCACAATTCAATGCCCCTTTTCATACTATACTTTATTTGTTGTGTGTGAAATTCATGTTTATTCCAAAATAAGTTTATCCCTATGGAAGTAGCAGTTGGTCTAGTCCAAAAAATATCAAGAGAACATATGCATTTGGAGAAATCCCCAAAATCTAGAAATATTATTGAGCCCACAATTGACAAGGAAATCTCATGGGGTTTCTTTAACGGGGCCAGCCAAGGTCATTCAAATAGATGTGGAGCTGGGGTGGTTCTCTTCATATTTGCAACTCATTTCTATAATATCCTCTATAAACCAAGGAGAGGATCAAACATGAAAGCATAATCATCATCTTTATGGGCCCTCATTTTCATGGTTATCTCTTTAAACCTTCAAAAAATTCAGTTGTCCGGTGACTCAAGAATAGTGGTGGATTGGGTCATAGGAAAAGGATATATACATGTAACTAGTCTAGCATCCCAAAAAGATCAGGTTCATGAATTCCTTTCTGTGTTAGAATGGTTCTCTTGTAGACATGTTTATCGAGAGTTAAACGGGAAGAGAGACAAACTATCTAAGGAGGCACTGGAACTACAAGATGACTCTTTATGTTTTTTATAATTCTTCGAAGGACATGCTATGGAAGGAATGAACTTCTATTTATGATGAAAATGTTAAAGAATGAAAAAGAGGATAATGTTTTCAGATTTTTTTATTTTTTTTGTAATATAAGAATAAAATAAAGGAGAATGTAGCAGAAAAAGATTGTAAATTTTGAATTGTAAAGGAACATGATAGTTTATTTTGGAATAGTCCTTGAATGGACCGAAATATGTGTATTTCTTATATTTATATAAAGTTTTTTCTTGCTCGGAAAAAAGATATCATATTATATTATATAATTAGTTTATATATGTATAACATAAAATATTTATTGTATTTTGAAGTGATTCCATTATGATTTAAATTCTACTCTATATTTAACATTTTAAGATTATTTATCATATTTCGAGATTATCTTACCAAAATATTAACCAAGGTGAGGTTTTTATGTAGTTCGCTATTGCCAAATAAAACTATGATGCATAATCATCTTTGACTTCTATAGTTCCAACTCAATGATTGTCATTGCCCAATTTCTTGAAATTCTATTGGTTTTTGAATTCCAACTCATCTACCATATTTTTTCTTATGAGATCCATTTTAGGCTCATATTTACTCTAATGAGTACATAAAATTGGAATTAATATTTTACAAAATACCCCATGGAAGGGTAGAAAATTGGTAGCATATTTCCAGGAAAATTATTACTGGGGTGGGATTTTTGTTATATAGATGTTCCTTGGGATAATCATGGGGTGGAGCATTAGATCTTTTTACAATACTAATTCCATATTTTTTGATTTAGGGTTAGGAATTGTACTCTTTTTTCAAGAGTTGGGCATGGAGATTATAATATTGAACCTATATGGACCCTATACTAAGAAGGAAAATTATTGGGAGAATATCTTTCAAATGGATATTTTGAAATAACAAAATATTATTATAGAGGGAGACCTGAATTTCTCTCTGTGGAGAGAAAAAATTTGGGGAAAAGTTGCACAGGTAGATCCTTTGTCTAATTTTTTATACAAAGACTAGAGGATATTAGTTTACTTGATGTAGAGTCTATTAAACTTCGGCTTACATGGAGGAATAAATGGATAAGTGAGGACATGATTTCAAAGTGACTTGACAGGTTTCTAACTTATGAAGGATTTCTTGATGACTAGGTTAGGATTAGGCAATGGGTTGATTCAGGTGGTGACTTAGATCATTTTCCACCTTTTCTGGAAATGGCCAAAAATGGTAACAAGCCACCTGTCCCTTTCAATTTCAATCCCTCTGGGATTGTAGAAGAATATTTTGTGACCTTAATAAAAGAGGCTTGGGTTCCCTTTGATGAGGCCATAAGAGAATTAACATCAATTTAGTTTGTGAAATTTTTGAAAAGGACCAAATAGGTAGAGGCTTCCCGAGAACAAAGAAACATATTGAAGGATAATAAGGAGATTTGGAGCTGGAGGGTCACCTAGAATATATATACACTTGGGACTTGGTTGGATGTGTATCATAAGACAATAAAAAATAGATATGTTCTATTGAGGAAAGAAAGAGAAAATTTTTAGGGGATAGAAATTCGGTCTGGAGACTAAAAAGTTGAGCTATCTGTTTACAAAAGTGGGAAAAAATACAAAGTTTTCTACCATTTTACAAATCACAAGAAAAACACAAATACTATTTGGAATGTAAAGAACATGAATGGTGAAGGTGTTACTAGTTTTGAATATTTAGTCGACATTGGGATGGACCATTTTGGTGAGTTTTACTAGGATGATAATAGAGTGAACAATTTAGATGACCTCATATTTTCCAAGTTTTGTCACTGAGGAGGATCATGGAAGAATTCTAGATGAAGTTCCAAAGAATGAGTTGGAAAAAGTATTACATATTTAAAAAAAGGATAAAATACTTGGACTTAATGATTGGCTTATGGAATTCTTTCTCAATTTTTATGAGGTATTAGGTGGAGACTTATTGAGGATTATTGAGGAATCAAGGGCCAAAAATTCTAGCAACATTTAACTCAACCTTTATAGTCCTGATCCTGACAACGAATAACCCTACATCATTTGAATACTAGAGACCCATTTCACTTTGCAATTGTGTATACAAAATAATTTCTAAAATACTTTCCTTAAGGGCTAAAGACATATTGTCCAAGTCGATATCTAAAGAGAAATTTGGTTCTCTCAGGTAGGTGTTGAGGCAAAGGTATGAATTACCTTATTCAACCATTTTCGAATATTTCTTGGCTAGGACAAGATAGATGAGAATATCACCCTGTTCTTTATAGCCTCAAAAATAATTTCCCAATCCACAAGTATTAATTACAAGGGTTTAGGCCGATTTATTAATGAAAAGAATGTTTCAAAAATAAATTAAAATTTTAGTTTAGTTTCTAAAATGTATACACATTACAGAAAGTAAATATGGAGACCGAAAAGAAAAAATGACCAAGTCATAAATACACACAAATGAGATAGAATGGCAATATGATTTATTTCATTCCAAGATATCAAAAGGTTTTAATCTTTACAAAACCCTGTGAGGGCATGGACCAAAGTCTAATTTATAGATCCCCGTTGAACACCATACAAAAGTACTCTGACAAGAAGTAAAAACTGAAATTTATAATTTGGATCATCTTGCCACAGACTATTGCCAATTTGACTCTGAAAAATATCCTTTATCAACTATGAAACTTAATCCATAAACAAACAAGTATACATAGACTATCAAGGATGGATCAACACCTCTAAAACAAGCATTTGAATGATTTGGTTAGATTTTGAACCTTGTTGTCTACAATAGGACCCTGCTGTCAAAAAGAGAATCGGGTTTTGAATAAACTTAAGAATGAATGAAAACTAAACTATCTCATGAAATAAAAAAAGAAAACCTTAGTCTTGCTTTCTCCTTCTATTATCCCCATGTTTATTCTTCTCATTTAGTTTTTATGGTTTCCAAATAAGTTGAAGTAGTTCAACTAATTTATTTAGTTAAGTTAGTTTGACTTAACTAATTTAGTTTAGGAGAAATAATAATAATAATAATAGTTAAGGGTATTTAATTAATAATAACTAGGTAGGTGGGACCCCTTGTGACTCCCTTCTTTTCTTCTTTTCAAATTATAAAATTTAACACAATTGGATAATCATTTCAACACATGCCACCTTTGTAACTACCTTAGATATCTTCAAAAATTGAATATTTAAATATCATAAATAATTTAAATCATATCCAAAAATATATAAATATCCACATAATCCACATTATCCAAAAAAGATCTTGTTGTCCAAAACTTTCTTTAGACCATCAACAGTGTCTCTATCAGATCAAACCATAAAAACACATAACTAAAAACCATACTTTCCACTCTGAGAGGCAATCTTTCTTTTATCATTGATGCCCCCCTTTGATTTCCCGAAAGTAGCCCTTGGTTGATTTGAACCTTGAGGTTGTATCTCACTAATAACATGGGAACAATCGTACTTCAAATGCATGCGAGAGGACACTGATTTTGAAGAGTCATTTGAGGGAGAGGAAGGGGAGGCAACAACTTTGCCTTTATCTTGCACATGGAGGACATCAATTTTAAGTCTTTTGCTTGCATGTGAATATTGGACAGGTGAATCAACAGGGGAAATCTGAGCATTGGGATTTACAGGTGGTGGAGGAGGTAATGACAATTTGGGCTAACCACAATGGTGAGATACAACAGGGTTGACAATCTCTTACCATCTATCATTTGCAAGGACTTCTGGTTGCAAGGACACAGGAGGAGGCACATGGATACCAAGGATGTTCTAAGGCTGGAAGGGAGGTATCTTTGGTCGAGGTTATACTATTCCTTACCTGATCCAGTTAAAGAACCCAGTTTGGAACAACTGGTTCAATTCCTGGGGATCAACATAAAAATGAATGGAGAATCTAGGCCTTCTAGGCTCTCTATTCCAATTTCCTCTTCCTCTATTATTTATTCCATGGTTGCCCCTACTGAATAAACTCATCCTGTAGCAGTAATTCGTCGATAACTAAGCCCTTAATAAACAATACATGACATTCTGCTTCCATGAAACAATATTTGGCTAAGAAATTGACACAAGATACATGCAAATCCATCCATAACAAACCATTTAATAATCTCCAAGTGAGCAGGGGGTGATAGGATTCATGGGACCTATGGAGGGAGTGTAATGAGAGAAAGGTGGTATAATGAGGGGGAATAAATACATGAATACTGCTTAACAATTAATTAAATAATTTAACTGTGTAATCAAAAAAACAAAAATATCAGTTTCCAATCATTGTTGTGTTATTCCTTTTTTTCGTTGTTCACAGACCCTTTTTAATTTATTTTACAGTTGTCAAAATGAAATTGGGATTATGAGGGGGATATAATGAGTGAAAAGTGGTAGAATGACAAGGACATGATATGGATATTGTTCATATAAAAATAAATCAAAACAATCAATCAAACATATCCCTGTTCAGACCTCCACAATTCAACAATATTCACATTTCAAAACCACCATCTAAACTTTTATTTCCATTACATATTTCTTTCTAGCTTCCCAACAATGATTCATATGCCCATAAATAATCAATCACAACAACCTTTGCATCCATATAAACTTATACAATAGTCATAATAACAACATTGATATTTATATGATAAACATAATAACCCTTTGAGCCACAACCATTCATATTCCAATGGTAAATCCCTTGTTTTTTTCTTTTAAAAACCAATAAGAATATGCACAGTGATCCAACCATTGTCCCAGTATTTACACATTGTTCGACACAACCAAACTAGGTGTTAAACTCATAATCAGGCTCCAACCATTCACACACAGGTGTCCTTCAAATATAATCAACATAAGAATTTATTCGAATAACATTCAACAAATAACATGCAACTCTGAGTCTGAGATTCACATAAATTATCATGTACAAACTTCTTTTTAAAATTTCCCAATCGAGAAATAGAACCAAATCGTGCCCAATCAACCAAGAACACATAGTGCTTATTTACCCTTGACTTTATTGAAATTATACAAGATCATATTTAGGGTTTAAACACAACAAATGGGAGTAAGAATAGATGGCTCAATCAAAGGATTAAATATTCGAAAACACAGACAGCTTGTGACTTATCAAATTTACCACAAAATATAACAAGTAACCATACTCTCAACTGTGAGGGTTAACAAATGACATTCAACCACCTCCAAAAGAGAACGAGAAGAAGCAAACTCTTAAACAATACTGTAAAATGAACACCCAAGCACAAACCCGTGCCCATCCAAAGCATGTATAATGCTTCCATAAAACTTATGGGTGATGTTTAACCCATCTGTGCAATTGTTTCCAAGCAACAATGATAATGAGGACAACACCATTAACATCTTGGGGCTTGGCCAAGACAAGGAAATAACTTTAAGCAGTTCACATTGCAGCCGGAGGATCGAAAAATATCAACCATGTTGAGGAAAAGATATGAAATGATCTTACTCAAGCATTTTCATATTTTTCTTGGCTAAAGAAAAATAGAATGGAATATCACCCTATGTTTATAGCCAACAAAAATAAAATCCTAACTCACAAGTATCAATTATGAGTGCTTAGGCTAGTCTTTTATCAATAAGAAGCTTGCTGGAAATTTACTTTTTATGCAATTTTCTAAGCATATTAATTGTTGAAATAAATGTAAAGATTGACGTAAAGTCACTAAGATGATAATCAACACAGATGAGACATAAACCAATCCTTTATTTCATTCCAATTCACCAAAAAGTCATTTTCTTTACAAAATCTCATATAGAAATTTTGGAACAAAGTCAAACTTAGACAACCCCGATGGAACATACAAACGGACCTCTGACAGAAAACCAAAACCGAACTCTAAAAGTTGGATCAGCTTGCCATAGATTTCTTCCCACTTGACTCTGCACAATAGCCTTTGTCAGTCATGAAAACTAATTCACAAACATACAAGTCTACACAGACTATCAAAGATAGATCAACACCTCTTAAAAACAAGTGTCTGAATGATGTAATTCAACCCTGAATATTGTTGTCTACAATAAGACCTTGATATCATAAAAGAGAATTAGGCTTGTGATGAATAAATGAATGAATGAAAACTGAACTATCTCAACATAAAATCAAAGAGCAAACCTTAGTATGATTCTACTTCTATCCTCCTCTTGTTCCTCCCTTTCCTTTTTCTTTAAAACAAATTAGAATTGGTTGAAGTAGTTGAACCAACTCATTAGTTAAGTTAGTTAAAAGACTCAACCAACTTTTAGTTAGGGGGAAAAGTAATAATCATAATAAGGGTCATAATTAAATAATAACTAGCAGGTGGGACCCCCTATGACTCCCTTTAGCTCATAACAATCATAACATAACTATTTAGTTAAACAAAACACACATCCTTGTGACCCCCATCCACATATTCACATTTGACAATTTATCTCATGATATTTGAAATTATTTTCAAAACATATTACTCATGTATCAAAAAATAAAACATGTTGTCCAAAGATTCTTGAAGTCATCTGTCATCAACAATAAAAATAAAAAAAACTAAAAAGCCATATTTCCCACTCTGCGATGCAATCTTTCCTTGATTGTTGTTGTCACCCTTTGATTTTTCTGAATTTTCCTTTGGCTGCGCCAAGACTTTAGGTCTAATCTTGTTGATCACATGGGAACAATCGTCCCTCAAATGCATTGAGGAAGACATAGATTTGTCAAAGCCATTGGACGGTGAGGAAGGGGAAGCAATGGATTTTCCTTTGTCAAGGGCATGGTGGGCCTCGGTTTTCAACCTTTTGCTAGCATGAGAGGACTGCACTCGTGAGTGGGGGGAAGCTTGGACAATGGGGTTAATAGGAGGAGGAGCAGGTAAGGACAAATTAGGCCAACCACGATGTTGCAAGACTGCAGGGTGGAAAATCTCTTGCCATACATCATTTTCAGGAACCTTGGGTTGTAATAATATGTGAGGAGGCACATGGATACTAGGGGCTTGCATGACTTGGAAAGGAGGCCTTTCAGACCTGGGTTGGACCACCCCTTGCCAAATCCAATTGAAAAATCTGGCCTGAAACAACTGGTCGAGCTCTTGTGAGTCAGCATCAAAATGTATGGGGAACCTTGGCCTTCTTGGGCCTCTGTTCCAATTACCTCTCCCTCTTTTTCCTCGGCCATGGCTACCTCGACTGAAAAAACTCATTCTTTCATGCATGATTGATTAGAAAATAGTCTTTTAAATAACCATACATGACAACTCGTAAAAATATGAAATAGATTTGTCTCAACAATGTATCAGACTCATGCAATCCAATCCATACAAATTGTTTTACTATTTATCAATGAGTAAAGGGTGAATAAAGGGTCTTGGGATATGTGAGGGGTTTGTATTGAGCGAAACATGATATGGTGAGGGGGAAAAAATGAGGTTACTGCTCAAGGAAAACAATAATCAACTGCAAACCAAAGAAAACACCATTGTTATTCAACCAAGATATTGCTACTCTCAACTGCTTTAACACATAATTTTTCTTGATTGTAATAAATTTTAGAACAAGGAGTGAAAAATGAATGTGGGAAGGTGATGGGGTTGTAATTAGTGAAAAGTGAAATAATGGTGGGGAATGAGAGCGGGTACTGTTCATAAAATTAATCAAGTAATGCATATAATCATTATGTTAAAAGGAGATACACCAAGCAAATGATCATTGTGCCCCAATAATAATCACTGTGTATTAACCAGTTCATTGTTCATAGTCAAATATCTAACACAGTGCCATCAAAAAGATAATATGCATTCCACAACAATATGTAAGGGAGTTATGTTCCTCTTATTTATCCAATTAACGTCTTATAACAATTCTCAAATGTATAATAGTAATCATTTCCACTCTGTTAATCATCCAAATCAACCACTGTCCACACATTACTTCAATCATCAAATACACTCAAAAGTCGTGTTTCAAAATTTTCAATGAAGTTATACTGTCATTGCAAGTGGGCATGTCATTTAAAATGCATGATACTTGTTAAACATACATAGTGGACAACTAACCCAATTATCCAGACTTAAATTGTAAAACCTTGACTCATCATTTAAATAGACAGACAACAACCACCATTCCAACTCATGCTATGTTGTAGAAAACCCAAAATAATTCAATCAACGCAAGTGTAATTTTGTGACTGTACAAGCTCAATTCAACATGACCTTAAATAATAAATATATTGTGTTATCCATCCAACACAAGGAGGCAACAACAACATGCCTGACTTCATTAAACAAATAATCGAATTGCAACAAGGCCATGGTTAAAACTCTACGACTATCTCTGAGTGCGCAACCCAAAATATACATATCATACACAGTGGGAAACCACCCAAAACACCACGATGCAACATTCCCATTTTACAACTCTAAACACACAGTCACAATATTAACTCAACCAATCGTGCCAAGCTATCAATCTAATATAGTATTGCTTCAAATTAATCAAACAACAATCCACCATGCTGTGTAAAACTTGGGCTCATCCCTAATGACGCAATCGAATAACCATAACACATACAGTGGATGGATTTTCTATAGTCATCCCGGTTGCAATAACCATTTGGCCCAAAAAAAAACTCATAGTTTATAGTAACCATTTATTCGTGGTGTAGGAACACCACACATACAAATGCATTATGCGTGAACATCATTTAACAATTGTAACCAATGCTGAGCTAACATCCAAATAATCTTTAGTGCAAAAAGACAGTGACTGTGTATCAACCAATCAACCAATTCAATGTTGAGCATATACTTGGATTGTCGTGACAATCAAACTGACCTAACATGTTGTGGAAACCACACATACCCACACATCGACATGAAGCGAGGTTGTGACTTTCTCAATTAAAACAATACTGGTTTATCAAACACCACGAGAGAGACTGTGTATTTTGAACTGTCCAATTAACAATGTAGGGTTTATCCATTGTAATAACACAAGCAATGACTAGATACCAAAACCAACACGATTTTCACATAACCAATTTGGCAAGTCTGTACTCAATTCGGTCGATGATACATACCAATCAACAATAACCAATAGTAAACCTGACAGGCCTCGACGGTCTTCTCTATCAACCCTCAGAATGGAGGAGTTAAGGGTTTTCTCTGTGGCCAACATAGGGAGACCAGAGCTGACTCTTGTCTATGGTGAATACCTCTGATACCAACAGTTTATACATAGAGAACACCACAAATTACTTCGTGGAAAGGGTGACAAAAACCTATGATAGGAGAGGCTATAATAGAGGAGTGAGGCTCTAATTCGACCTGGTAATGATACTTAACACATGCAGGGTATAACCCTCATGGCTCTCTAGTCAAACAACCACAATGCTGAGGTGAAAACAGGGTTGAGAAAGAGAAATATAACCCACTACACTACCATTAAAGGTGACAACAACCCAATGCCCAAGTGAACAAAATGCAGTGACGCAAAGTGTTTCCAACCATTAAACCCCATAAAAGCCAAATATTGGATAAAACAATACAAAAACGTGAGGACAACCAGCCACCCAAAACTAAACAAAACCCTCCAACCAATATCGAAAGGAAGACAGAGAGCCCTTATGGTTGTTAATACTTAGGATGAACAATAATGTTGTGACTCCAAACATTAGTGCAGAGAAAACCATCAACGCTCCATTTCAAAATCACAATTTTACATGGTTGAAATACTTAAGGAAAGCACAAACCAATACACTTAAGCCAGTATCCATTTCATAACCAGAGCAGACTCATGGATGGGAAAAAAAAGACATACCTGCGATCAAACACCTTAAAACTCGAGTTGGTCGAGCGGTTCTTCTGTGCTAATAAATTAGAGCATAACCACAACAACAAGGTTGAACAATATCCCGACTAGGGTGGCGGCCAATAGAAGGAGTAAGGGTGACGTGCAGTAAATGCACATCGCCTCCACCCACAGTCAATTAATTCATTAGTACACGCCAACCATTAAACATCAACCATTCATTTAAACCATGCGTTGGAATCTGCATCTATTACTTGTCAATTGTGCCACCCACATCATACCTTCCATTTCCAACTTGACCATATTACATATCAACTACATAATCCAATAAACCATGTGTCGAATCATCACCAATGGCGTGATCCACCTCAACTTATTCCATAACATAATCACCATGCATATCAACTATATAAATCAAAAAAATCGCATAGCTATTGACTTAATAGCTAGGATAACAACAACTCATTAAAAAACAATGTATGTAGTATAGTATATAGCAAGGTTTTAGTTTCTTCCTTTTGATTTTATATTGCCTTTTGCCTTTTTCAAATTGCTTGTGTATGTTATTGATAACATGTTTATTGTGGAGGTCTCCTAGTAATAGATCCAACAATAGATAGCAGTGATAACAAGGATAACATAGGCTGTTGTGAAATAAAACTTGAACCTAGAGCGGCATGAAAACCACAGAACATGCCGTATCCATCGCCAATAAACAGATTATATCACCATGTAAGCAGTGTCGAACATTAGCATAACATCAAATAAGCACCATATCTAATCTCCAATATACAAGGGGGTCCCACCTACTATTATTATTTAGCTTTTATAATAATAGGCTTTAGCAACACTTTGCGGGAAAAAATTCATTGCAATTTTAATCATCAACAAACTAGTGACTCCACAGGGAAATTTGTTTTCAACAGATTTAGAACTCAAAACTATTGGTTTCGCAGACCAAGAACAACATGCCAAGAAGATATATCCAGAAAGATTATGCAACAGGGGGAAGTGAGTGGATTTAATAGAAAGATGACCGGGAATCTGGGAATAATTCATGAAAAATGTTAAGTATGAGGGGTTTTTACCACTGTATGCATAATCATTCGAATGGGATCTGCTCTTACTTTAAGGATTTTTTTTTTTTTTGACTTTCTCTTAAAATCTCAATGGATGAAGAAATGGCAAGAAGAAGTGGGAGATAATCAATTCTTTACAAGACAACAGTGGAAATATATAACAATTTCAAGGGTCCTTCAGAGGAGACATCATAACAGTTGTGTAAGCTTGATTGTTATTGACTAGTAATGCTTTGCAGGAGTTTCATTGTGGTAGAATTGATCCAACATCCTATCTTGACCAAATTAACTAAAAGATGATAGGAAAAAAAATCATGACAGAAGTAAAAATGCAGAAATTAAAATAGCAGCAATAAAAGACAAAAATAAAGAAGCGGAAAGAAAATCTTTGAAACAGAAAAAAGAAATAAAATTGTTGTAAAGAAGAAAAGAAAATAGTGCAGAAATGAAAGCAGAGCTAAGATACTAATATACAGAAAATCCAATCAGCGTTAGAACTTTTCACACTGGTCCCTCACAATATTTCAAGCGAGGAATGTTAGTGTTGTAGGAAAACAATTGCTTCTATAAATCCTTCAAAATGTAAGAGTTAGTGTCCAAGACAAAAATTTTTTTGGAAAGGACCCAACACTTGGAATTCTGATGTAATTATCAGCCCCTTGACACACACAATTAAATCATCAAGATAGATATGGAGGCTAACCAATTCATCAAAAGTTGTGTGTATAGGCCTTATAAAAGTGATACTTGCATCAAGTAAGCCATAAAGCATGCATTTTTAAGAAATAGTATCGCCATTAGTAATAAAAGTGGTTTTGTGAACATTTTCCCCTTTTACCTTGATTTTATTGTAACCCAAAATTTCGTCAAGTAAGGGCTTCAACTGTAACTCTACAACCTGCTGCAGAATTATTCCTATATTGAGGGGGGGAGAATGATTTCTCATAATAGCCTGACTAAAGGTGCGAAGATGAATGCAGGTTCTAATATGATTTGTAGTATTTGAATCAAGTACCCAATAGGAAACCCATTCAGGGTGGACTAGAAAAATAATCCCAGCCTTTAAGAAATTCTCTAACCCCTTTTGAAAAGGTGCTTTCAGTGCAAAGTTAACAAGTCCTTGTTTTTGCCTAGCTAGTTTCATAGCATGCTGAACAAGATCAGGATAAAAACCATGAAGATCCTCATAAGAACAAGAAAAAACCTTTTGAGATCCACTGAGTAGCTCGACAGATCTCATCTCTTCTTTATCAGAACATTGGACATTTATTTTAACATTCGTTGAAGATTCAGGTGTCCTATTGTTCAGGGAGATGGTTTCAACCACCTTCTTTTGTAACTCCTCTTTTTTCTGTCTTTCTTTATTTCCTACATCACTCGATGGAAATGAACTCTCAAGAGGAGTCAAGCCCTCATGAATTTTATTGTTTTCTATGGATGTAATATCCTCGGGCTTAAAAGGTTCATATTGAATGAAAGCACAATTGATCTCATTGTTAGGGAGGGCCTGCCAAGATTCTACATTGTCAGGGATATATAGACGATATAGATATTGAAAGGAATAGTCAGGCATGTGAGGTAAAAGTTGTTGTTTAGGAGAAGATGAAAAGATAGCTAACCGACCAACCACTGAATTCAACTCCCTCTTAACATGAGTGATGTTGAAGGATAAAAGGTTCGAGATAAGCGCCCAAATAGTTTGGGAGTGTTTTTCCATTAGCTTGATGCTAGGAGCACACAATTTTCGTATCAATTTCACAACAATCTCATAATATTCGAAAACTTAAAGGTGACCACAACCAAGATTAAGGGCGTTTTCAATGCCTAATAATAAATCTTCGAACTAAGCGACGTTTTTAGTACATGCAAACTCTAACCTGTAAGACAGATGATGAATTCTTCCTGCAAGGGAAACCAAGATAATTCAAGCCCCATTACCTTCATTAGAGCATGAACCATCAAAGTGCATATGCCACATATCATCATCTAAATCGATACTTTCCAAAGGAATATTCTCCTCTTCAACAAAGATGGAGTACACTCCTAGGTCCTCTTCGATATAGTTTACGCTAGATTGCGAAACACTCTCTATGTAGGGTGAAATTCTTCTCTCTCTAAGGACTATAATGTTCTTACCATTCTGAGGAATGGATAAATGTGTCTCGTTGAGTGAGAGGTATCTAACTGTTAAGTCTTGCCAATCTCTTCCCAAGATAATTGAGTAATTGCTTACATGCATATCGATTGCATGATTGCTGAGGGTTGTCCTTATCTCAGGATGAGCGCATAAAACCAAGGTTACGTCCTTAATCTCACCTATGGTTATTTTTTGTAGACTATTATAAGAGAGCATTCTTCTGGCATTTTCATTTGTACAATACAAGCCTAGCTCCTCCATAATAATCTTTGACATCACACTTGGGCCCAAGCCACCATCAATGAGGCAACAATGGGAAATCGTATCCATAATCTTTACAGAAATATAAAAACGGGTATTTTTTATAGGGTATCTAAAGTTCTGTACACCTACTTTATTTATAGAAGAATCCTTTTTGTTTACCTCTTCGGAAAGATTGGCTACAACGAAATATTTTCCTTCCATGAATTTTTTCAATGCATCTGTTGTTCAAGGATGACAACCATTTCTAGAAGGGTTACATTTGCTTTCATGTTGGGCAACTGATTCAAGATATTGTATTTGGAAGAGGGGAGAGGAGGATTTATCTCTTGACTCTCAGGAACTTTAGGAACCTGGAGAGTAACAATGGTTGAGGATGAGCTTGAGCCAGAAGAACCGCGGGCATGATCAAATTTTCCCTTGGGAGCATAGTCTTTGTTCCTGGTATTGATGACCATGACATCCTCTGGCTTTGAAAAATCTAGGACAATGATAGTAGCTTCTGGTATTTTACCAAAGATCTTATCTCTTGCACTCTTCTTTACCTCACATGTGGTTTCTTCGTGGTGTTACTCGCAAAAGTTACACCAACTCTGAGGCAATATAGCCTTAGGATGAATATTGTTTTCAACTAGATTTCTAAAGGGGAGTGTAGAAGAGGATGAAGCTCCAGGTGTAAGAGGCAAGACAATACCCTTCCTCTCAAATGATATCATACGATTGTTCATATTTTGTACTAGCCGCAGGAGAGCAAACATTTTGTCTGTCTAATCGATTCTCCCTGGGGAAGACTAGTTCTTTCAAGATGTTCTTTATACTTTGAACAAGCATGCAGAGTGGAACCGAGATTATCAATGGATTTTTCCTCAAGCCTATGATGGTAGGGGGAAGGCAATGCATTGTAGTAATGCATGGAAGTGGCTTGGTTCTGAGGGCAGATAAGTTCGTGGATTTGATTGTATAACTTGGTGAAATGCAAGTTGAAAGACTTGATGGTCTCACCATCCTTATAGGTGACATTATTGTATTCCATTAACTTCTTGACTGGACTTTTAGATTGTCCATAAGTGGATCGGAACCAATAGATAAAATTCTCCCAAGTAGACAGGATCTTAGGAGGAAGGTCAAAGAAGTCGGCTGCAACCTTTCCTTCCAAGGAATTTACGAATAAATGCATGCAAGTATCATTGTCATTAGCCCCTATCTTATGACAAGCATTAGAAAATGCCACTAGGTGTTTGTTTGTAGTGACAATGTTATTTCCTAAGAACCTAGGAAGATGCTCTTTAAATTTTGGAAGTGGACGAGTATCAGGTGCTAGGTTAAGAGGAGAGGACACATGCCATGGTGTGGTTGTGGCGTCTTCTTCGAAATGAAAAAGCTTATAGTTTTTAATGACTTTGGTGGGATTTGTGGTAGATTGAACAGGGATATGGTGGCTATATAAGCTACCAATCAATGATGACGATGAATATTGAGAAGATGCAGCACTTCCAGTGCCCCTAGAGCCACCACTAGATGTCATCTTGTGGATGATAGATGAGGGAAAGAAATATGAACTGAATGAATCAGATAAAGTTCTCCTTAGAGCACTTTTTTGGGCAGATAACACAATGTTTTTTCTTCCTATTTCAGCAATAGGATTGATTTCAGGTGACAAGCCTCTTATTCTTCTAGAAGAGTGAGAATATAAGGACATGAAAGAAAGGCCACAACTTGAAGAAACAAAAAGGGTCACTATTGATTTCTAGGTTGTCTACGTCTAGCTTCCAATTGTTCTTGAGCACTAATATCTCGTTTAATTTCTTCCCATGAACGGTTAAGCTCAGCACAGGTGTTTGCAGTGTCTAAGATGGTATTAAACAGATTCAAAGAAATGTTGGTATGATCTTGAAGGCCGAGCTCAATATTGGGCTGCCTTGCAACATGAGAAGTCATTAAGAATAAAACAATCAAAGAATCAATATCAGAAAAAGAAATATGTATCAATGAAAATTGAGTATAAAAATTAACCAGAGAGATATCGAAGATCTCCCTAGTACAGTCGCCAAATAAATGTTGAGGAAAAGATATGAAATGATCTTACTCAAGCATTTTCAGATTTTTCTTGGCTAAAGAAAAATAGACGAGAATCTCACCCTATGTTTGTAGCCAACACAAATAAAATCCTAACTCACAAGTATTAATTACGAGTGCTTAGGCTAGTCTTTTATCAATAAGAAGCTTGCTGGAAATTTACTTTTTATGCAATTTTCTAAGCATATTAATTGTTGAAATAAATGTAAAGATAGAAGTAAAGTCACCAAGATTATAATCAAGATAGATGAGACATAAAGCAATCCTTTGTTTCATTCCAATTCACCAAAGAGTCATTTTCATTACAAAATCTCATATAGAAATTTTGGACCAAAGTCAAACTTAGACATCCCCGATGGAACATACAAAAGGACCTCTGATAGAAAACCAAAATTGAACTCTAAAAGCTGGATCAACTTGCCATAGATTGTTTCCCACTCGAATCTGCACAATAGCCTTTGTCAGTCATGAAAACTAATTCACAAATAGACAAGTCTACACAGAATATCAAATACAGATTAACACCTCTGAAAAACAAGTGTTTGAATGATGTAATTCAGCCCTGAAAATTTATGTCTACAATAAGACCCTGCTATCATAAAAGAGAATTAGGCTTGTCATGAATAAATGAAAGAATGAAAACTGAACTATCTCAACATAAACTCAAAGAGAAAACCTTAGTATGCTTTTTCTTCTATCCTCCACTTGTTCCTCCCTTTCCTTTTGCTTTAAAACAAATTAGAATTGGTTGAAGTAGTTGAACCAACTCATTAGTTAAGTTAGTTAAAAGACTCAACCAACTTTTAGTTAGGGGGAAAAGTAATAATCATAATAAGGGTTATAATTAAATAATAACTAGTAGGTGGGACCCCCTGTGACTCCCATTAGCTCATAAAAATTATAACATAACTATTTAGTTAAACAAAACACACCTCCTTGTGACCCCCATCCACATATTCACATTTGACAATTTAGCTCATGATATTTGAAATTATTTAAAAAAAATATTACTCATGTATCCAAAAATAAAACATGTTGTCCAAAGATTCCTGAAGTCAATTGTCATCAACAATAAAAATAAAAAACTCAAAATACATATTTCCCACTCTGCGATGCAATCTTTCCTTGATTGATGCTGTCACCCTTTGATTTTCCTAAATTTTCCTTTGGTTGCGTCGAGCTTTTAGGCCTAATATTGTTGATCACATGGGAACAGTCGTCCCTCAAATGCATCCGAGAAGACATGGATTTGTTAGAGCCATTGGAGGGCGAGGAAGGGCTAGCAGTGGCTTTTCCTTTGTCAAGGGCATATTGGGCCTTGGTTTTCAACTTTTTCTTGCATGAGAGGACTGCACTGGTGAGTGGGGGGCAACTTGGACAATGGGGTTAATAGGCGGAGGAGTAGGTAGGGACAAATTAGGCCAGCCATGATGTTGGGAGACTGTAGGGTGGACAATATCTTGCCATCCATCATTTTCAGGAACCTTGGGTTGCAATGAGACGTGAGGAGGAACATGGATTCCAGGGGCTTGCAGGACTTGGAAAGGAGGCATTTCAGGCCTGGGTTGGACCACCCCTTTCCCAATCCAATTGAAAAATCGAGCCTGAAACAATTGGCCAAGCTCTTGTGAGTCAACATTAAAATGTATGGAGAACCTTAGCCTTCTTGGGCCTCTGTTCCAATTACCTCTCCCTCTGTTTCCTCGGTCATGGCTACCTCGGCTGAAAAAAATCATTCTTGCATGCATGATTGATTAGCTAATAGTATTTTAAATAACCATACATGACAACTCTTAAAAATATGAAATAAATTTGTCTCAACAATGTATCCGACTCATGCAATCCAATCCATACAAATTGTTTTATTGTTTATCAATGAGCAGGGGGTGAATAAAGGGTCCTGGGATATGTGAGGGTTTTTTATTGAGCAAAACATGATATGATGAGGGGGGGAAATTGCAGTTACTTCTAAAGGACAACAACAATCAACTACAAACCAAATAAAACACCACTATTATTCAACCAAGATATTGCTACTGCAAACTGCTTTAACAAAGAATTTTTCTTGAGTGTAATCAATTTTAGAACAGGGAGTGAAAAATGAATGTGGGAAGGCAATGGGGTTGTAATTAGAGAAAAGAAAAATAATGGTAGGGAATGAGAGAAGGTACTGTTCATAAAATTAATCAAGAAATCGATATAATCATTCTGTTAAAAGAAGATACACCAACCAAATGATCATTGTGCCCCAATAACAATCCTTATGTATTAACCAATTTATTGTTCATAGTCAAATATCTAACACAGTTCCTTGAACAAGACAATATGCATTCCACAACAATCTGTAAGGGAGTTATGTTCCTCTTATTTATCCAATTAAAATCTTATAACAATTCTCAAATGTATAATAGTAACCATTTCCACTCTGTTAATCATCCAAATCAACCACTGCCCACACATTACTTCAATCATCAAATACACTCAAAAGTCATGTTTCAAAATTTTCAATGAAGTTATATTGTCACTGCAAGTGGGCTTGTCATTTAAAATGCATGATACTTATTAAACATACATAGTGGATATCCAACCCAATCATCTAGACTTAAATTGTAAAACCTTGACTCATCATTTAAACATACAGACAACAACCACCATTCCAACTCATGTTATGTTGTAGAAAACCCAAAATAATTCAATCAATGCAAGTGTAATTTTGTGACTGTACAAGATCAATTCAACGTGACCTTAAATAATCAAAATGTTGGGCTATCCATCCAACACAACGAGGCAACAATAACATGCATGGATTCATAAAACAAATAATTGAATTGAAAAAAGGCCATGTTTAAAAATATGAGACTATCTCGGAGTGCGCAGCCCAAAATATCCATATCATACACAGTGGGAAAACACCAAAAACACCACGATGCAACATTCTCATTTTACAATTCTAAAAACACAGTCACAGTATTAACTCAACCCATCGTGCTGAGCTATCAATCTAATACAATATTGCTTCAAATTAATCAAACTGCAATCAACCATGCTGTGTAAAACTCGGGCTCATCCCTAATGACGCAATCAAATAACCATAATGCATATAGTGGATGAATTTGTTATAGTCATACCAGTTGCAATAACCATTTGAACCATAGGAACACCACCCATACAAATGCATTATGCATGAACATCATTTAACAATTGTAACCAATGCCGATCTAACATCCAAATAATATTTAGTGCAAAAATACAGTGACTCTGTATCAACCAATCGCCCAATTCAATTTTGAGCCTATACTTGGACTATTGTAACAATCAACAACCAACCTAACATGTTGTGGCAATCACACATACCCACGCATCGACATGAAGCGAGGTTGTGACTTTCTCAATTAAAACAATAATGGGTTATCAAACAAAAGGAGAGCGACTATGTATTTTGAACTGTCCAATTAACAATGTAGGGTTTATCCATTGTAATAACACAGGTAGTGACTAGATACCAAAACCAACACGATTGTCACATAACCAATTTGACAATTTTGTACTCAATTCGGTCGACGATACATACCAATCAACAATAACCAATAGTAAAATCAACGGGCCTCGACAATATTCTCTATCAACCCTCATACTGGAGGGGTTAAGGGTTTTCTCTGTGGCCAACACAGGGAGACCAGAGTCGACTCTTCTCTATGGTGAAAACCTCTAAGACCAATGATGTATGCACAAATAACACCACAACTTACTCTGTGGACATGGTGATGAAAACCTATGACAGGAGAGGCTATAATAGAGGAGTGAGGCTCCAATTCAGCCTAGTAATGATACTTAACACACACGGGGTATAACCCTCATGGATATCCAATCAAACAACCACAACACTGAGGTGCAAACAGGGTCAAGAAAGAGCAATATAACCCATTGCATGACCATTAAAGGTGACAACAATCCAATGTCCAAGTGAACAAAACACAGTGACGTAGAGTTCTTCCAACCATTAAACCCCATAAAATCCAAAGACTGGATAAAACGATACGAAAGCATGAGGACATCCAGCCACCCAAAAATAAACAAAACCCTCAAACCAAACCAACAAGGAAGACATAAATCCCTTATGGATGTTAATACTTAGGATGACCAATAATGTTGTGACTCCAAACATCAGTGCAGAGAAAACCATCAACGCTCCATTTCAAAATCACAATTTTACACAGTTGAAACACCTTAAAAGTCAAGTTGGTCGAGTGGTTCCTCTGTGCTAAGAAATCAGAGCATATCCATAGCAACAAGGTTGAACAATAGCTCGACTAGGGTGGCGGCCTCCACCCACAGTCAATTAATTCATTAGTACACGCCAAACATTAACCATCAACCTTCATTTAAACCATGTGTTGGAATCTGCATCTATTGCTTGTCAAATGTTCCACCCACATCATAAATTCCATTTCCAACTTGACCATATTACATATCAACTACAAAATCCAATAAACCATGTATCGAATCATCACTAATAGCACGATCCACATCAACTTATGCCATAACATAATCACCATGCATATAAACTATAATAAAAAAAATTGCATAGCAATTAACCTAATAGCTAGGATAACAACAACTCATTAAAAATTGATTCATGTACTATAGTATATAGTAAGGTTTTAGTTTCTTCCTTTTGATTTTATATTTCCTTTTTCCTTTTTGAATTGCTTGTGTATGTTATTGCTAACATGTTTATTGTGCAGGCCTCCTAGTAATAGATCCAACAACAGATAACAGTGATAACAAGAATAACATAGGTCGTTGTGAAATAAAACTTGAACCTAGAGCAGCATGAAAACCACAAAAAATTCCTTATCCATCACCAATAAACATATTATATGACCATGTAAGCAGTGTCAAACAGTAGCATAACATCAAATAAGCATCGGACTTGATCTCCAATCTACAAGGGGTTCCCACCTACTAGTATTATTTATCTTTTATAATAATAGGCTTTAGCAACACTTTGTGGGAAAAACTTCGTTGCGATTTTAATCGTCAACAAACCATAGAGATGAAAAAAGGGGTGGCTATCTTTAAACACAAAGACTAGTTGTAATACTTCATGTGCAAGGATCAGAGATTGGCAAATAATAATAATTAATTTACACAGAGAAACAGACCCAGAAACCCAAGCTAATCGAGCATGCCTCTCTGCTATTTTATCCAAATAACCCATGCACAGATTACACACAAAAAGGTATATCCATTTCTATTTTTCAAGATACCAATAATCGGGATATTCACTATAAGAACCCACTGACACAAAACCAATACACAGTTCAAATAACCCATAATAGCTTAGGAAAAAACACAGACCTCAAGAAATTCTGAGCCAAAAATTGCTTTGAAGGGTAGAGTAACAATCATGGATTGAGGAATAAGGAACCCATACCTGGAAAGGCCTATGTGAGGAAGAGAGCTAGACTATATGCCTCCTTCACGACAAAAAAAATGCAGAGCATCAACAACCACCAGAGCCAAAAACTAAAATTCAAGTATGGCTAGGGTGACGGGCTCGAGTGGTTTTTGAGTGACATGCAATAAATGCACGTCTCTTCCCTCTCCAACCTCATTCAATTCAACATACGAGCCAACCAATTCACCATAACACTAAGCATTAATCAACCAAATATTTCATTTCCATATCCATTTGCATAGTGCGCCACCCTTGGTAATATCAGACCTTTTAAAAATAACAATGTGCCATAATATTACCCCATGTGCATTCAACATAAAACATCCAATAAGGCGCATAAATATAGTAGCAATGGTTTGTTTCACCTCTTTTGTCACAATAATACATACCATTAGAGCTTGTACATAGTCCTTTTATTTAAATAATCTCCCATATCATCCCTTATGAAGATCATATGTAAAACAATTAATCCATGTTTAATCGCAATATCAAAACAAAACTGATAATGATCCTTTCATCCATAGGGAAGCCTTAATATAATTTGCAAATGGTCATCAAAACCATCCAATGCCATGCAATAATCAACCACTGGCTTATGTCACCAAAACATTTTAAGCCATAATTTGAAACATCAAACTGTAGAAGACCATGTTGGTACCATCACAATAGCAAACAAAATATAAGTGCAGAATATCCACCATAGCGCCACAAGTCTACAAGGGGGTCCCACCTACTAGTTTATTATTAATATAAATAAATAATAGAGCTTGGAAATTATTTGCAAGCAATATTCATCGTTGCGATTTTAAGTGTCAACAAACTGGCGACTTCATGGGGAAATCTGTTTCCAATAGATTAAGAACTCAAATTGTCTAGTTTCATAGACCAGGTGAACATTAGATCAAGGAAAGTATATCAAAATGATTATGCAATAGGGTAAGTGATGTGATTTAAGGGAAAAATGATTTGGAATTTAGGGAATAACTCATGGAAAGTGTTACATATGAGGGGCTTATTCCTGTGTGCATAACATTCGATTAATCTCAGTAAAAGCGTTATTTTCTTTAAGGAGAAAAATTCTAGTGTGCTTTTTTTGAATCTCGGGGCAGAGGGAAGAAAAGGAAAGCATAAAATAGGGATAAAAAACCAATTATCTTATCTAACAACGGTACTGGAAGCAGATATAAATTTCAATGATGTCTTCAAGGAGGGACATCATGACATCTATGTAACTTGATTGTTATTGATCAACAATACTTGTAGAATAACATCCCTGTGGCAAAACTGATCCAGAATTTTATTTCTGAAAAGAAAATAAATTAATAAAAGAAAAACAACAGAAATGAAACAAAAGAAAAATAAAACAGGAAGCAAAATCAAAGTAGTGAAACAAAACTATAATACATAAGTAATTCCATACATCATTTTGACTTTCAAACTAGTCCCACATAGTGTTTCAAGTGGGAACTATTGGTTATATAGGAAAACAATCACTCTTCCAAGTCCTTTAGAATGTAAGAATTTGCGCCCAGGACAAAAGCGAATTTAAAAGGACCCAACCATAAATTTTGAAACTTTGAATGCCTTCCTGTATCAGTGTGATCTGAATCCCAAAGCAATAATTTCTCATTTACCTTAAATCTGACAGCATTTGCGCTTTTATTAAAATATTTCTTCACGGTTTGATGTATTTTCTTTATTCTATCCAAGGCAAACGTCCTTTGTTCCTCTAAATCCAATAGTGCATTTATCCTTTGAGATATATTATAACAATTTAGTTCTTCAACCTGTAGCATCAACCTTAGAGAAGAAAGTTCCAGCTTGGTAGGCAAGATAACTTCTTGACCATAAACAAGTTGAAAGGGAGTGCAACCTGTACTCACCTTGGTGGTAGTGTGATCTTCCCAAAGTGTGTAAGTGAGAAGAGTGTCCCATTGACGAGGATTATCTTCAATGAGCCTCTTGATAATTCTAACCAAATTTTTATTAGTAGACTCAGATTGCCCATTTCGTTGAGGGTAATAAGCTAATGAGGTAAGATTTTTAACTCCCAATTTAGCTAGAAACTGAGTTAGCTTTGCAAAAATAAAAGAGGGACCGTTTTCTGTAATAATCTCTAAAGGAAGGCCAAATATGGATACAATATTAGTTTCAAGGAAAGAAATAACCTACTCATCTCGTGAATGCTTAAGTGGGACAACTTCAATCCATTTCGTAAAATAATCTGTGGTTGTTAAGATAAAAACTTTCCCTGCTGAAGATGGAGGATTAATAGGATCGATAAAGTCCATACCCCATTTTGAAAAAGAAAAGTTAGGGAGGACAGGTTGTAAATGCATGGTATAAATACGTTCTTGCCCAGCAAACTTCTGGCACTTGTCACAAGATTTTAAATAGTTATAAGAATATCGAAAAATTGAAGGCCAATAATACCCTTTTCTAATGATTTTAAAAGCAGTAGTTTTAGCAGAAAAGTGGCCACCCACATGAATGACAGAATCTGAAGATCCATGGGTTTCTTGTAACAATTTTTTTGCTTTCTGATTATTCAAACAACGAAGTAATATACCATCCACAGATCTTGTAAACAAGAAGTCTCCTAAAATGACATATATGGAAGATTCAAGATGAAGCCTTCTCCTTTGATGAGTATCTAAGTTATCTAGACATCTATGATTTTGCAAGTAATACACCATATCTTTATACCAAATATATTCGGTTACATGAATGATTTGACTATCAATGTAAAATAATGTTGATAGAGGATGATCTTGTTCATCAATTTCTTCAGTTTCTTCCGCATGTTGAGCCAAGTGAAGGGCTAAGTCACATCCCTTAATGGTTTTGGAAGTCATGATGGTTAAATCATGCTCCTGGATCTTGGCAAGCCAACGTGCAATCTTCCATGAAAGATAAGTCTTTGAGAGAAAAAACTTGACAATAGGTAAAGGGACTTTTACCAGCGTGTTCTTACCTAAGATAAAGTGGCGAAATTTTTCAACAACTTTAACAAGAGAGAAAACATGTTTTTCAATATAAGAATATTTAAATTTATCATCTGACAAGCTTTGAGTCATGTAAGCTACTAGTTTTTCATTATTCTAGTCATCACATTGTATGAGAATAACATATACTACTTCCTCTGTGGCATTAGTGTATATAGTAAACTCTTTCTCAAAATATAGCTTTGCCAAAATCAATGTAGAACTGATTGCCTTCTTAATCCTTATGAAAACATTCTCAACATCATTAGTCCAAGAAAAGGAGCGATCTTTCTTGAGAATATTGTGAATTGGTTTGACCATTACAACAAAATTAGGAACAAACCTACGGACGAAGTTGATAATGCCCATAAAGGTGTGAACCTCCTTTTTGGAAGTGGGGGAAAGAAGGTTTAGAATAGAAGCAATCCTTTCAGGATATATGGTTATTCCTGAATCAAAGACAATATTCCCAAGGATATTGCCCTTGGTAACACCGAAAATAGACTTAGAAGGATTTAAAGAAATGTTGAATTTCCTGCATCGCATGAGAACCTTTCTAAGATTACCAAAATGATCTAATTGGTTCTTTGAATATACAATCAAGTCATCAAGATAAATCTGAATAATTTTTCTGATTATATCGTCAAAAGCTATCTACATAGCTCTTTGGAAAGTGGCACATGCATTAGATAATCCAAAAGGCATGTTTTCATAAGCAAATGTTCCCCATCATGTAATGAAAGTGGTTTTATATTTATCTTTCCTTTTAACTTTGATCTGATTATAACCAAAAAAATGGTCAAGTAAGGACATCATTTGTGACCTTGCAACTTACTGCAAAATCATTTCCATATTAGGGAGAGGAAAATGGTCTTTTACACTCACTCTATTTAATGCGAGGAAATCAACGCACTGTCAGATCTGACCAGTTTTTTTTTGAACGGGAACCAAATTGGAAACCCACTCAGAATACTTAACAGGGAAAATTATCCTAGCCTTCAGAAGTTTTTCCAACTCCTTTCTAATAGTCACTTCAAGTGCAAGGTTAATGGGTCTTTTTTTTAACCTGTTTTATTCCTTCCTTGATAGGAATGGCATGTTGTATACGAGAAGGATCAAAACCACAAATATTATCATAAGACCAAGAAAAAACATCTTGAAATTCATGAAGTAACTCAGTGAATTTCAACTTTTCCTCATCAGTACATTAGGCACCTATTTTAACATTCTTTGGGGAATTGGGTGTCCCAATGTTCAAGGAAATGGTTTCACCCACTTTCCTTTTCGACTCCTCTTCTTTACGATTTTATTTTTTTCCTACATCACTCGATGAAAATGAACTTTCTAGAGGAGTCAAGCCCTTCAGAATTTTTTTGTTTTCCATGGATATAATCTCCTTAGGCTTATATGGTTCATTTTGTATGAAAGCATAGATGCTTTCATCACTAGGGAAGACTTTCCATGACTCTACATTGTAAGGGATATGAGGATGATATAAGGATTGAAAAGTGCAATAAGGTCTTTGTGGCAGAATTTGCTGAGTAGGAGAGGCTACAAAAACAATTAACCTGTAATTCATTGAATTCAATTCCCTTTTAACATGAGTGATGTTAAATGATAAGAAGTTTGAGATAAGTTCCCAAACAGCTTGGGTGTAACTTTTCATCAACTTTTTCTAGGAAAATATATCTTGCGTACAAGTTTTAAAACAAGTTCAGAGTCTGCAAAAACTGTAAGGTGACCACAACCTAAATTTATAGGCATTTTCAATGCCTAGCAGTAATGCTTCAAATTTGGTGACGTTGTTTGTGCAAGAAAAATCTATTCTATAGGAAAAGTTGTGAATTTTACCTACAGGTGAGTACAAGATAATTCCAGCTCCATCACCTTCGTTGGAGCATGAACCATCAAAGTGTATATGCCACATCCCATCCTCTAGGTCAATTTGTTCAAAGGTAGTGTTATCTTCATAGGCAAAGATGGAGTACACTCCTAAGTCCTCCTCGACATAGTTTACATTAGGTTGTGGAATACTTTCTATATATGGTGAAATTATTCCCTCCCTTAGGACTATGATGTTTTTCCCATTCCAAGGAACGAATAATTGTGTCCCGTCGAGTGAGATATATCCACTTGTCAAAGATTTCTAGTCTCTTCCTAAGATGATTGAATAATTACTTACTGGCATGTCAATTACCTGAATATTAAAGGTTGTCCTTATTTCATGTTGCGCACACAGAACCAAAGTCACGTCTTTGATTACACCTATGGTTTATTGTTGTAAACTATTATAAGAGAACATGCTTCTGGTATTTTCATTTGTACAATACAAGCCTAGCTCTTCCATAATAATATTCGACATTACGCTTGGGCCTAAACCACCGTCAATTAGACAACAATGGGTTATTTTTTCCATAATATTTACAAAAATGAAAAATGGAGGGTTTTTCATAGGGTGTCTAAAATTATTCACACCTAATTTATTTACAATAGAATCCTCTTCAGAGAGATTGGTTATGGTGGAATATTTTCCTTCCATGAAATTTTTTAGATGCTTTTGTTGCTCAGGGACGACAACCATGTCTAGAAGAGTAGCATCGACTTTGATATTATCCAATTGGTTGAGAATATTATATTTGAAAGAGGGAAGAGGAGAAGGGACTCCTTGATTGTCAGGAGTTTTAGCAGCTTGCACAGTAGCAACTGGTGAAGATGAGCTTGGGATAGAAGAAGTACGAGAGGGATCATATTTTTCTTTTGAAGCATAGGATTTATTCCTAGTGTTTATGATAATGACATCCTTTGGTTATGAGAAATATAGAACAACAATGGTCATTTCATGCCCTTTTCCAAAGATTTTATCTCTGGAACTCTTCTTTACCTCACAAGTACTTTCCTCGTGGTGTTCCTCGCAAAATTTACACCAACTGTGAGGCATGATAGCTTTGGTATGAAATTTATTTTCATTGGGATTCCTAAAGGGTCGTGAAGAAGAAGATGAGGCCCCAGGAGTAAGTGAATGGAAATTTCTTTTATGCTCATACGCTATCATTTGGTTTTCATATCTTGTACAAGATGTAAGACAGTAGACATGTCCGCTTGTTTAATTGAGTCTTCTTTGGGAAGACCTGTTGTTTCAATTTGTTCTTCATACTCTAGACAAGTATGAAGAGAGGAACCGAGATTGTCGATGGATTTTTCTTCAATCCTATGAAAATAAGGGGAAGGTAGAGAATTATAGTAATGCATAAAAGCGACTTGGTTCTGAGGGTGAATAAGTTCAGGAATTTGGTTATATAACTTGGTGAAACGTAGGTTGAAATACTTGATAGTATCATCGTCTTTGTAGACAATGTTATTGTATTCCCATAATTGTTTGGTTGGGATCTTAGACTACCCATAAGTAGATTTTAATCGGTAAACTAACTCTTCACAAGTGGAAAGAATATTGGGAGGAAGATCAAAGAAATTTTTCGTTGCTTTCCCTTCAAGGGAGTTAACAAATAAGCACATACAAGTATCATTGACATTAGCTCCTATATTGTGACAGGCATTAGAAACTTCCACCAAGTGTTCATTTGTAGTGACTGTGTTGTTTCCTGAAAACATAGGGAGATGTTCTTTGAATTTTGAAAGTGGATGAGTAACATGTGATAGGTTTAGAGGAGAGGATACATGCCACAGGGTAGTAGTAGCATCCTCTTCAAATTGAAATAGCCCATACTTATTGATGACCTTGGCAGGGTTAATAGTTTATTAGACTGGAATTTGATGGCTATACAAGCTACCAATCACTTATGAGGCCGAGGGTTGAGAAGTTGAGGAATCTCCAGTGCCACCAGAACCACCCACAGATGGAATTTTGTAAATGATGGGTAAAGGTGAGAAAGATGAACTAGGTGAATCATACACGATTTACCTTAGAGTGCCTTGTTGGGTTGAAAAATAATGTTCCTTCTTCATATTTCAGTTATAGGAGTGATTTCAGGAGACAATCCTCTTCTTCTCCTAGATATACAAGGATTTGAGGACATGAAAAGAAAATATCACAACTTTAGGGGAAAAAGAGCTATAATTGATTCCTAGGTTGCCTTTTTCTGGCCTCCTAGTGTTCTCGAACACTTATGTCTTGTCCAATTACTGCCCATGAGCGTTCAAGCTCAGCTTAGGTATTAATGGTTTCTAAGATGGTATTGAATAGAGTTAAAACAATGTTGGTTTGGTCTTTAAGACCGGGCTCAATATTGGGCTACCTTGTAATAGGTACTGTCATGAAGAAAAGAAAACATTCAAAGAATCAAGCAGAAACAAAAATATTCAATGATAAAGAAAATACAATCAACCATAGAGATATGGAATATGTCCCCAGTATGGTCGCCAAATAAATGTTGAGGCAAACGTATGAATTACATTACTCAACCATTTTTTAATATTTCCTGGCTAGGACAAGATAGACGGGAATATCACCATGTTCTTTATAGCCTAAAAAATAATTTCCCAATCTACAAGTATTAATTACAAGGGTTTAGGATGATTTATTAATGAAAATAATGTTGCAAAAATAAAATAAAATTTTAGTTTAGTTTCTAAAATGTATACAAATTACAGAAAGAAAATATGGAGATTGAAAAGAAAAAGGGACTAAGTCATAAATACACAAAAATGATACATAATAGCAATCTAATTAATTTCATTCCAAGATATCAAAAGTGTTTTTCTCTTTACAAAACCCTGTGAGGGCATGGACCAAACTCTAATTTAGATATCCCCGATGAACACCATACAAAAGGACTCTAACAAGAAGTTAAAAATGAAATTTATAATCTGGATCAGCTTGCCACAGACTTCTGCCAATTTGACTCTAAAAAATATCCTTTATCAGCTATGAAAATTAATCCATAAACAGACAAGTATACACTTACTATCAAGGATAGATCAACACCTCTAAAACAAGCATCTGAATGATTTGGTTCAGTTTTGAACCTTGTTGTCTACAATAGGACCTTGTTGTCAAAAAGAGAATCAGGCTTTGAATAAACTCAAGAATGAATGAAAACTGAACTATCTCATGAAATCAAAAGAGAAAACCTTAGTCTTGCTTTCTCCTTCTATTCTCCCCTTGTTTCTTCTTCTCATTTAGCTTTTATGCTTTCCAAATAAGTTGAAGTAGTTCAACTACTTTCTTTAGTTAAGTTAGTTTGACTTAACTAATTTAGCTTAGGATAAATAATAATAATAATAATAGTTAAGGGTATTTAATTAATAATAACTAGGTAGGTGGGACCCCTTGTGACTCCCTTCTTTTCTTCTTTTCAAATTATAAAATTTAACACAATTGGATAATCATTTCAACACATGCCACCCTTGTAAATCCCTTAGATATATTCAAAAAATGAATATTTAAATATCATAAATAATTTAAATCATATCCAAAAATATATAAATATCCAAATTATCCAAAAAAGAGCTTGTTGTCCAAAACTTTCTGCATACCATCAACAATGTCTCTATCATATCAAACCATAAAAACACATAACTAAAAATCATACTTGCCACTCTAAGAGGATATATTTCTTTTATCATTGTTGTCCCCCTTTGATTTCTTGGAAGGAGCACTTGGTTGATTTGAACCTTGAGGTTGTATCTCACTAATAACATGGGAACTATTGTCCTTCAAATGTATGCGAGAGGAAATTGATTTTGAAGAGTCATTTGAGGGAGAGGAAGGGGAGGCAACAAATTTGCCTTTATCTTGCACATGGGGGATATCAGTTTTAAGTCTTTTGCTTGCATGTGAATATTGGACAGGTGAAACAACAGGGGCAATCTAAGCATTAGTATTTACAGGTGGTGGAGGAGTTAATGACAAGTTGGGCCAGCCACGATGGTGAGAGACAATCGGGTTGATAATCTCTTGCCATCCATCATTTGCAGGGACTTCTGGTTGCAAGGACATATGAGGAGGCATAGGGATACTAGGGATGTTTTGAGGCTGGAAGAGAGGTCTCTCTGGTCGAGGTTTTACTATTCCTTGCTCGATCTAGTTAAAGAAACCAACTTGGAACAACTGGTTCAATTTGTGGGGATTATCATCAAAATGAATGGAGAATCTAGGCCTTCTAGGCCCTCCGTTCCAGTTTCCTCTTTCTCTATTATTTCCGCCATGACTGCTCCTATTGAATAAAATCATCATGTAGCAGCAATTCGTCAGTAACTAAGCCCTTAATAAACCATACATGACATTATGCTTGCATGAAACAATAATTATCTCAAAAATTGACACGAGATACATGCAAATCCATCCATAACAAACCATTTAATAATCTCCAAGTGAGCAGGGGGTGATAGGGTTCATGGGACATATGGAGGGAGTGTAATGAGTGAAAGGTGGTATAGTGAGGGGGAATAAATACATGAATAATGCTCAACAATTAATTAAATAATTTAACTATGTAATTAAAAAACCAAAAATATCAGTTGCCAACCATTTTCGTGTTATTCCTTTTGTCGTTGTTCACAGACCCTTTTTAATTTATTTTACAGAACAGGGATGTCAAAATGAAATTGGGATTATGAGGGGGATATAATGAGCGAAAAGTGGTAGAATGACAGGGACATGCTATGGATATTGTTCAGATAAAAATAAATCAAAACAATCAATCAAACATATCCTTGTCCAGACCTCCACAATTCAACAGTATTCACATTTCAAAACCACCATCTAAATTGTTATTTCCATTACAGATTTCTTGTTGGCTTCCCAACAATGATTCTTATGCCCAGAAATAATCAATCACAACAACCTTTGCATCCATATAAATGTATACAACATCCATAATAACAACCTTGCTATTTATATGATAACCATAATAACCCTTTGATCCACAACCATTCATGTTCCAATGCTAAATCCCTTGTTTTTTTCTTTTAAAAACCAATAAGAATATGCACCGTGATCCAGCCATTTTCCCATCATTTACACATTGTTTGACACAACCAAACTGGGCATTAAACTCATAATCGGGGCCCAACCATTCACACACGGGTGTCCTTCAAATATAATCAACATAAGAATTGATTCGAATAACATTCAACAAACAACATGTAACTCTAAGTCTAAGGTTCACATAAATTATAATGTACAAACTTTTTAAAATTTCTCAATCAAGAAACAAAACCAAATCGTGCCCAATCAACCAAGCACACACAATGCTTATTTACCCTTGAATGTATTGAAACGATATCAAGATCGTATTTAGGGTTTAAACACAACAAATGGGAGTAAGAATAGATGGCTCAATCAAAGGATTAAATCTTCGAAAACGCAAACAACTCGTGCCTTATCAAATTTACCACAAACATATAACAAGTAACCATACTCTCGACTGTGAGGGTTAACAAATAACAGTTAGCCACCTCCAACAAAGAATGAGAAGAAGTGAACTCTGAAACAATACTATAAAATGAACACCCAAGAACAAACCCGTGCCCATCCAAAGCATGTATAATGCTTCCATGAAACTTTTGGGTGATGTTTAACCCAAATGTATAATGCTTTCCAAGAAACATTGATAATGAGGACAATGCCATGATAACTAACAGCGCGGGGCTTGGCCAAGACAAGGAAAGAACTTTAAACAGTTCACATTGCAACCGAAGGATCGAAAAATATCAACCACAGAGATGAATAAAGGGGTGGAAATATTTAACCACAAAGACTAGTTGTAATACTTCATGCACAAGTCTCAGAGCTTGGAAAATAATAATAATCAATTTACATAGAGAACCAGACCAAAAAACCCAAGACGATCGAACATGCCTCTCTTCTATTTTATCCAAATAACCCATGCACATATTACACACGACAAGGTATATCCATTTCTCTTTTTCAAAATACCAACAACCAGGATATTCACCAGAAGAACCCATGGACACAAAACCAATACACAATTCAAATAACCCATAATAGCTTAGGAAAAAAACATAGGCCTCAAGCAATTCTGAGCCAAAAATGGATTTGAAGGGCAAAGTACCCATCATGGATGGAGGAATAAGGAACCCATACCTGGAAAATCCTACATGAGGAAGAGAGTTAGACTGTATGCCTCCTTCACAACCAAAAAATGCGGAGCATCAATAACCACCAGAGCCAAAAACCAAAATTCAAGTATGGCTAGGGTGACGGGCTCGAGGGGTGTTTGAGTGACATGCAGTAAATGCACGTCGCTTCCCTCTTCAACCTTATTCAATTCAACATACGAGCCAACAAATTCACCATAGAACTAAGCAGTAATCAACCACATATTTCATTTCCATATCCATTTGCATAGTGCGCCGCCCTTGGTAATATCAAACCTTTTAAAAATAATAATGTGCCATAATATTACCCCATGTGCATTTAACATAAAACATCTAATAAGGCACATAAATCTAGTAGAAAAGGTTTGTTGCACCTCTTTTGTCACAATAATACATAACATTAGAGCTTGTACATAGTCCTTTTATTTAAATAAGCTCCCATATCATCCCTTATCAAGATCATATGTAAAACAATTAATCCATGTTTAATCGCAATATCAAAACAAAACTGGTAATTATCCTTCCATCCATAGGGCATCCTTAATATAATTTGTGAATGGTCATCAAAACCATCTAGTTCCATGCAATAATCAACCACTAGCTTTTGTCACCAAAACATTTTAAACCATAATTTGAAACATCGAACTGTAGAAGACCATGCTAGTACCATCACAATAGAAAACAAAATATAAGTGCAACATATCCACCATAGCTCCACAAATCTACAAGGGGGTCCCACCTATTAGTTTATTATTAATATAAACAATTAATAGAGCTTTTCAATCATTTGCGCGCAGTATTCATCGTTGTGAATTTAAGCGTCAACAATAGGAAAATCCAGGAGTTGATTGGTGTTGCAAAGGAAGGATTACATTTGGTCAAAACAAAGAAGATTTCAATATGGTAATAAAAATAGATTTTTCAAAAACATACGATAGTGCTAACTAGAATTACTTGAGGTTTATGATGATATATATAAACACCTATTAGTTTATTATTAATATAAACAATTAATAGATCTTGTCAATCATTTGCGAGCAATATTCATCGTTGTGAATTTAAGCATCAACAATAGGCAAATCCAGGAGGTGATTGGTGTTGCATAGGAAGGATTACATTTGGTCAAAACAAAGATATTTCAATATGGTAATAAAAATAGATTTTTCAAAAACATACGATAGTGCTAACTATATATATATATATATATATATATATAGATAGATAGATAGATAGATAGATAGATAGATAGATAGATAGATAGATAGATAGATAGATAGGGTTCTCTGTGTAGTTTGTTAATTGGGGAATGAAGTGTGTGTCCATATTTTTAGTTTAGACATGGTTTCCCACTATCACCCCTTTTATTTTTCATAGTTGTTGAAGGTCTTTATAGGGATTTGCTGAATGCAAAGAGGTATGGATACTTAAAAGGTATCAAAATTGGATTGTTTAACCTTACACTTATTGTTTGTTGATGATATATTATTTTTCTGTGATGGTTCAAGATGGGATGCATCCAAATTAAAAGAAGTGCTTAAGTTTTATTTTTTCCACTGGGATGTTGGTGAATATAAGCATCAGAAAAAAGTTGGGGTCTAAAAGGCGCCTCCTAAGGAAAATATTAAAATAGTAAAAGTGTATTCCATGTCACACTAAGTTAGAGGTGTTATCTAGTGAAGATCAATTTATATTGTCTCATTAATGATAGTTTCTAAATAAGTTGGGTTAATATAGATTTAAGAGGTAGGGGTTTAAAATAACAAGAAAAGCATCAGATTCTCATCTACACACAATAAATGATGTAGTGCCAAAATATTTAAATATATATGATATTTTATTTAGAATAATTTATAATTATCACTCATTCCTCTTTAAAAATTTGGCAAGAGGGGGTTTGCATTTTTGGGCCTACATATTTTCACACATGAGGTGGAAGGATTCCATTTTTTTTTCATTGTGTAGGTTACATGGCATAATGGAGTTCGAAAACCAAGCTGGTGCTTGCTTTCGTATGTACTGAAAGGTATTTCCGTCAACCCAGATGAAGATAGTTATGAAACCCGATGCATTGGACTTCGACGAAGACCCGATCTCTATGGAAAATATCTTTGTATTAGATATTGAGTTCATCAACATCCAGAGGTTTAGGAGGGATCAATCCTTAGGGGAATCTTGGTCTTTCATTGAGCCACACAACTTGGCGGATGGCAAGGTTTCACTATATGACCTAAAATGCATTTGCATGGCAAAGGGAAGTTCGTTTGCACCACCTCATCCTCCTATCTCTACATGAGAGAGGATTCACTCCCCAGTTTCTTCCAATGAAATTGAAGTGTTGGAAAGGATGATGAAGTTAATACACCCCTTATTGATCTACCCTTTACCCAAATCCATGAAATTCTTGTCCATGTTATCGACGAAGAAATTTTTGGAAAGGAAGTGACATAGAGGGTCAAGGTGCACCTGAAAACTAAAAAGTGTATTCGGTCTAGAGAGGAGAAAGTTTCCATGGTTGTAGGTAAATATTTATAGATACAATAATTTCCTAGAATCATGGGAAAAACCTTAGTAGGTTGGTTTTGCAGAAAGATGGTCAAAGAAAATTCATTGAAGTAGTGGTTGGAGTTGAATTGGAAGCCAACTCTGGGTTATTCTCATGTCTTTCACGTGTTGGTTCGCAGATGTATTTGTTTCAAATTATCCTTATAAGAAGATGTAGAATTGATCCTAAGGTGATAATGGAGTTGGGGATGTCAATGTTTCATGGAAACATACACATGAGACCTAGCTAAATCAAATACAAACAAATCTTTTCAAGAAAAGGACGAGAGATTAAACATGGAAGAATGAGAGAATATATTCACACTATTCCAATGAGTTGATCAATGATCTAATCATGCAATGAATGAATGATATACACTCATAAAGGGAAGAACATTCCATAATTAAAAAGAGCGAACAACTAGTGAGCTCTTCTTAGGAATGCATGCATGCATAATAATGATGGTCTAAAAATGGAAAGTCTAAAATAGAACTACTCTAGTTAACTACCATTGAACTAGTGGGTCGAAAATATAAATATTTTCAACACCCCCCATGAACATCATTATGGAGTAATAAAAAATGAGTCATGGAAACTAGGACATATTAGGTACTCATGTACAATGCATGATCCAAGTGGATATTGGTGGCCACCCACCTATTCCATGGGCTCGAAAAAAAGTTTTCCATCTTGGCAGTTTTTCGATAGTTTTTCGAGTTCCAAACTTCTAGGGCCGTTTTGAGGCCCTAAATGACGTTTTTTTGGGATTTGGGGCCCAGGTGACTTTAAAAGGACTTACCTAAGCCAGTCAAAAATCATTCTTCCTAGTTAGACCTTTCCAAAAGTGTATCAAGCACCCCAAATGAAGATCGTATGCAAAATTTACGCCCCCAGGAAGTTGACGTATCAACTACTCCCATCTGGGCCTGCAAACCTTTTGGATTTTCATCTTCCTGGGTTAGGGTTTTGGATTTTACTTATGTTAAAAATGCCTTTGGAGCCTCATTGTAACAATCATCTTCTTGCGCCCCCAGGGGGCAGCTCAATTGGCAAGTGCCGTGAAAATGAAGTTCCATGAGGTTTCGAGTTCAACTCCCCATGACTTACCTTGTGTGTCACGTAAGGGGCATCGTGGGAAAACTTGGAGGTTATAGTGGTAGTGGTTGGATAACATGGCCACGTGTAACGCGAGCACATGCCCAACTAGTTGTTGATTCCTCTAGACATATAAAAAAAAAAAAATCATCTTCTTGCGAATGCGAGTAGCCGTCACATCTCTTCTTAGAGATAAGCTGCCACCATTCTAGCGAGTCTTTCACTCTGTATTTTTACAGTCTTTGTACATTTATTTCATTAATATAAATTGTGTATTACTGTATTTCTCTATTTCTGGAAATATTTATGTGTATTTCATTGTAGTATCTCTAATTTCATTTCATTCTCAAAAATAATCTGGATCAATGCAACTAATGAACACTGAATAAAAAATGAGGAAAGAGGGAAAACCACGTGGGAACAAAACCCCCCCTCAAAAGACAATGCATCAAAAGAAGAAAAGGAAATTGTTAGGAAACTATGTTCTTCACTCCAAGACGATCTCACAAATTCTAAAACTTCAGCCCAGCGAAGGTCTTGGTGAATATGTCGACAGCCTGTTCAGAGGAAGGACATAACTGCATATCAATGATCCTGCCATGTACTATATCTCTGATGAAATTCATGTGGAAATCAATGTGTTTGGTTCACTTTCATTGTACTGGATCTTTGCAAAATCTCAATGTACTCTAATTGTCACACCATATGACAGTCAAACAGTGAAACTAGATACCAATCTCGATAAGGAAGTGTTGAAGACAAAGTGCCTAAATGACACAATTGACTACTCCTCTATACTCATCCTATGAAGAATATAAAGCAATGGTTGATTGCTTCTTATTTGACAAAAAAATAGGGCATGGCCCCAAACTGAGAGTGTACCTTGAAGTGAACTTGCGATATGTTCCATCGCTAGCCCAATATGAATCTGTGAATCTTATGAGATCCAATGCACAACCAATTGCATAGTGAATCCCATAACTCATGGTGCCTTGAACATATATGAGGATGCGCTTGGAATCCTTATAGTGGAGATCATGGGGATCCTACATGTATATGGAAACTATTCCTACTGCATATGAGATACCCAGACAGTTGTGGGTGATATATAAAAGGCTCCCCACCAACTGTTGATACAAAGTGTTTTCCACTAATGGTGTATCCCCACCATCCTCAAGTTTGATCCCATATAAGAAAGGTGTAGGTGTAGACTTACAGTATGTCATGTGGAATATATCCAGAAGATCCCTAGAATACTTATTCTGAGAAATTTTGATGCTAGAAGAATCTTGACTAATCTCAAGACCAAGAGAGAAGTGAAGTGAACCCATGTCTGTCATAGAGAACCTGTCATGCAAAATATCTTTGACCACAATAATGGATGAAGTAGACCTACCAGTGATCAAAAGATAATCAACATAGATTACTAAAATCATCAAAGAGTCAATAGTCATCAACATGTAAACATTACAATCAGATTTACATTTAACAAAATCATGTGAAAGAAAATAATAATCCATATTTTCATACCATTCTCTAGTTGCTTGCTTGAGGCCATAGAGTGACTTCTTTAGTCTGCATACTAAAGATGAGTTCTGAATGAACCCCAATGGCTGCTCCATGTATATATCCTCTAAAATTTCACCATGGAGAAAAGAATTCTTCACATCCATTTGGTGAAGTCCCCATCCTTTGGCTACTGCAATGGCTAGAACCACGCGAATGGAGTCCATATTTTCTATAGGAACAAAGGTCTCATCATAATGTATCCCATGAATTTTCTGAAATCCTTTTGCAACTAGTATTTCCTTGTACCTGCTCACCTGACCATCTGCTACTCTCTTAGTCCTATAGAACCATTTTCATCTGACAAGTTTCCTCCCTGGTGGAAGTGGAACCAAATCCCAAGTATGATTCTCTAGGAGTGAATCATACTCCTCCTGCATGGCTACTTCCCATAATGGATTTCCCATAGCCTCATTGTAGGTTTGCGGATCATAATATTGAACCATATAGCAATGCATGGGCATCGTTGGTTCAAAATATGAAATTACATGAGAAGGATACTCATGCTGAGATTGAGTCCTCCTCAAATCCATTGGATCTCCTGCAAGGTCGCCTACTTCTTGAAGTGTGTATTGTGCCCACTTGGGCATCTACTGAAGCTTTGGCACTAGCTCCTCATCTGGTTGTACTACCTTCTCTAATCCTGGTACAAAATCCTTTGAATCTGAGTCTGAATATGTACCATTTGAGTGTATGGAATCATCATCTCTGATGTCTAGAACTAATGGAAGCACAAAATTATCTCCATGTTGCATTGGTGGTGCATTCAAAGGACTCTCTTGAAATTGAATAATGCGCTCAATAATAAGTTGGTTTATAGAGGTATCAATCAACATGTACCCCTCTATCCCAAAAATATTCAAGGTGTGCTCTATGGATCTAATTCTTTCCTCCTTTCAGAAGGAATATGGGCCCATGCATGAGATCCAAATATGAAGAAGTGTGTGACATCTGGTTTATCACCTATTCAAGCCTCAAAGGGTGTCATGTACTCAATAGATCTATGAGGATACATGGTTTGTATGTAAGCAACACAGTTAAGTGCTTCATCCCAAATCTTGGAAGAAAGATACCTCGCATGGAGCAAGCAACTAGTCATCTCCTTGAGAGACGTGTTCTTCCTTTCAACAACTCCATTATAGTATGGAGTGTAAGGGACTATATGATGCAACTAGATACTAGCCTCATGACATAGATTATGAACATATTTGTTGATATACTCCCCCCCCATTGTATGTACAGAGGATCTTGATATTATTCCCATTATGTGTCTCTACTAGAGCTTTGAAGTCTTTGAGATGCTCAAAACTTCATATTTTTTCCTAAGAAAATAAACCCAAGTATAGCGTGAGTAATCATCAATAAATGTGAGGACATACCTTGCTTTACTGATGGATGGATGTGGAAATAGACCCATGATATCACTATGAACAAGTTCCAAGGAAGTTGAGGCTCTCCTTTCCTTCCCCTTTTCAAAATTCTCTTCAAGATGCTTTCCAAGAATGAAACCCTCACAAACCCATTCAAAAAAGTAAATACATGGAAAGCCTTTGACCATTCCTTGATTGGAAAGTCGTTGCATGTACCTAAAGTTTAAATGACCAAATATCTCATGTCATACTCTGCTACTATCATCAACATGCGTAAGTAGTAAAGAGGAGTCATGGTCAACAAACTTAGTGAATTTATACAACCTTGATTTGTGATATACCTCACCAATTGCAATAATGGAATTGTCATGCATGTCAAGTACATAAACTGAATATGATGTAAATTCTAACTTTTTACTTGTTTGAGTGATCTGATAAACTGAGAGCATATTTATAGAAAGATCTGGAACATTTAAAACATTCTCAAAACTTCCATTAGGTAGTTCCACTCTTCCCTCTCCTGCTATAGTTATTGGAGTATCATCCCCCATGAGAATAATGGGTCTTGAGAATGAACTCACAAAAGTAAATAATTCCTATGTGGCTTCCATATGATATGATGCGCCAGAATATATAATCCATTAATCAGATGAGTAATTAATTGCAAGAAGAGCATGATTATTACCTTTATTATACGCATGATCTTCTTCCTTCTTCTTCTTAGATCCTTCAAGAATGAAATTTCCAAGGTTGTTCAACTGAAGTACATGTGCCATAAGATTGATTTGCTTCTTCATGCATGTGGATTCTTCATGATTTGGTTTATTGCAATAAGTGCATTGTTTTCCCTTCTTCTTCTTCTTCTTCTCTTTGTAATTTGAAGAGTATTTGGAACCTGAAGAATCCTTGAAGGGTTTAAAATATCCCTCCTTTTCTTTCTATTTCCCCTTTCCTTTTTGTGTGGATTTTTGATTGGATGAACCTTTTCCATTATGCATGGTGATTGCATATTCTTTGGGTTCCTTAATTATCCCATATGAATTATTTTTTTTTGCTCATGTGTGAGAGAATCAATGAACTGGTCCATGGTAGGCATCTTCCACTTTGATCCCAAGAGATATCTTTCATAATGGAAACTAGAGACATAGAAAACATATTCTGGTCCTAGCTTAGCCAAGATTGTTAGAATAATTTGGTATCCTTGTGTTGACTTATCAATACCACAATATTCCAAGTTTAATATCAAATATTTAAACTTGGTAAATAAATCATGTATATTATCAAAACTTTTAGGATCCAAGGTATTCAACTCTACCTCAAGCATATGACCTCTCATCTCATATTGATTTCCAAAGAGACTTTCCAAGGTGGTCCAGATCTCATTTGGAGTCTTTCATGCGGAAACATGAAACCATAAATCAAATGAAATTAATTCAAGAAGAATTATTGTGGCCTCATCCTTACAGTTCACCCATCTGGTCTTCCCAATCACTGATGTAGGTTCTGTTTCTGTCGCCATTGTCAAATTGTACAATCCTTTCCTTATGAGTTGTAATTAGGCCTTCGGAGTCCATTCAAAATAATTGTATGGTGTGAGAATTATCACCAAATTTGACTGAAGAATTGGATTCGTATACATCCCTCTTATTGGTTATGAAAAACCTAGAAACATTTTCCAGAGAAATCACTGAAAAAACACTTTTTCAAGAGTGTTGTTGTCACATGGGAAGACCCAGAGTTCAACGCTTCAACAAAACACCAACAAAACCCTAACTATCGGCCCTTTCGGCAACACCTGCGAAGCATATGAAGTCTTACTCGAGGTAGAGGCAGGGGGGGTTGCAAGACTCCAGTGTCTACAACCAGGTTGGGACACAGATCTTTGATTACAACACTTAACAGAGCACTTAGCCAATAATATGCATTAGGTAATCATTCTTATTTACATCACAGATTAACCCTTATTACAGATCAACGCAGTAACAATCAAGATCAAACCCTTAAAACCTCTTAGCACATAACATTAGTTCAGATCTCGCATTCATTTACACAATTAAGCACTAAGATACAACCTTAGATGCATTCATAATGACAACAACACTAAGAAAATAACCACATAAACAACATCTCACAAAGCACATTAGGACACCGGATATACGTGGTTCACCCCAATGTGGGCCTACACCCACCAACTTCTTCTTATTATTTATTAGTCTTCGATCTTATTACATTCATCTTCTCTTATGCATAAAGACACAAAGCCCAAATCTGCAATGGAAAGGTGATCAATGCACAACACACTAGATCCACCTTCCCCAAAATTAGGTCAAGGCACAGAGCCAAATCCTCAATAGCACATACCACTTACATAAAACATTTGTGCACAAAGCAACCTACAAAACACTTTCACTTAGCTTTGCAAGCCCTTAACACATTCTTGCACAAAGCCAACCATATATACTTCTTACATTGCTTAGCTACTTATGTATATCATTACAAAAAGGCCTAATCATGGGTAAACCCATGGGATAACATCCCTTAACCTGTTACATAAACCCTAAAACCCTTTGTTGGGTCCACAAGCTCACAAAGTGGGTGAGATCCTGCGATCTCCTCTTTTCTTGGGCACTCCATATTCAACCAGCCTGTCAAAGTCCCCAAAATGGTCAAACATGACCAATGTTTCCTCAAAACTTGGTCAAGGGCCAATAGGCCCCCAACACTCACCTATGACTCATCTCGAGTCACTCAGATATGGGAAGTGTTTCTTCAAAGGCCTTGAGCTTCCTCGATTTGTTGCTTCTCCAGAGCTTCCTGCTCGATGAACTCTTGAATCACTTGCTCTGTAATAGGCCTTTCCAGGTGTTGTTCTACTATCATGACCATCTGGTCCAGCTATGAGCCTTTTCCTTCAATCTCTTCAAAAAGCATGCAGTCTTCGTCCTACACCGGATGGAGTCTCTGTGTCACCTCCATGACTTTGCTCTGGATGGTAGTAAAATTTTGTTGGACTGCACACTACTCCTGTGATCACTTCATTTTCTCAACTATAGTAAGCAGCTTCATATGTGCTTTCACAATGGATGCCTATTGCTTCGCCTCTTGTAGTTGTTCTTCCAGTTTCTTCAGCTCTGGATCTTCTACAAGGTGCTCATAGGTCTACGCACTTTGATTACTTAGTTGCTTACATTCTAAGGTGAGTGCCCTGATTCTTTCTACTATGGTATTGTCAGTTTCTTCCCTTTGATCGTGCACTTCCTGCAGAGTGCTCAACACTGCTTGGATCTCTAGCTCCATTACTCTCGCTTGAAGATGTTGAATGGCCTCAGCGAGCTTCCCCACTTGTATCTCGGCTAACTCTTCTTCCTCTTGTGCCAAGCCTAGCACATAGTGAAGTTATTTAGTCACTGACTCTTTGACCACAATCTGCTTTGTGAGCAACTAGTCTTTTCTTTCTGCATCCTTCCTTTATCCTCCTCCAACATCACCCAAATTTCATCTTTCTACTTCTCTGCAACTTGAATTTTCTCTAGGACCTCCTCCTTTGCTTGATTCAAGGTCTCTATGGCCTGCTCCTTTTCTTCTTGGACTTGAAAAATTCAAGCCTCTGTTACATCTGCTAGCCTTCATAATTAGGTGGGCTCATCCCCCAATTCTACAATTTTCGACGACAAAGGCGCAGTCGATACTGCGCGACTTGAATGAATAGCTTGATGTATGTCTTTTAGCTCCTTCTCAATTCTTTCATACAACGCCTCCTTCTTTGCATCATGTCTCTGCAAGATATCCTCTGAAGCATCCTCTATGGCTGCGATGATGAGATCGACATCGTCCACTGTGAGCACATTCTTTGATTGAGGCTTATTGGCTCAGGTCTTCTTTCTTTCTGAGGGTTTCTGTGGAGAAACCTTCCTTTTCTTTGATGTTTCGACCTCTGTAAGGGGATCCTTCGGTGGTGTAACTTCTCCTTTGTATTGCTTTTCTTCTTCTTCCCCTCCTCCTCCTCCTATGGGTGATTCAGGCCTACTTTCCTCTGATGCATTGTCCTCCTCATCCATTTCTATGTTCTTCACATTCTCCCTTTTCTTCTTTTTCTTCATGCTAGTTTGTCCATCATGCTCGACCCGGGTGACCAATGGACTTTCGATGATGTCGGGGTCAGAGAGTTCTACATCTTCCACTGGTACAAGAAATTATGATGGTCATTCTTTGGTTATATACTCCATATCTTTGTTGGCTAGCTTACAATAGGATTGCGGATCCTCCTTACTTTCATCCCTGTGCGCAGTGATGTAGATAAAGTGTCGGTCTGCATGAAAATTCGCTAGCGACCTGTAGTGGTGCAGTGTATTTGGGGTGATTCATGGAAATGCCTCAATGGCACACTTCAGTTGTAGGTAGTATGCATGGAACACCGTGTTCGATTGCCACTTCTTCACCATATCATGCATGTACCACAAGTTGGAGAACCTCGTGGCCAACGACTCTAATGGCTCAACTTCTGGGAAGGTTGCTCCTTCTGGAATTTTCCAGGTGACAAATGTGATCAATACGAGTAGCCAACTAAAATGAAACTCATATCCCTGATCTTGCGCTTCATGGCAGTCCTTCTCCAACTCGTTGACAAGGTAACTCACCCAGTTCATTTGCATTCCTTCTACGCACTTCCTTGCGAGGTCTACTACAAATCCAGTGACCTGTGTCGGATGGTTCTTTCTGACGAGATTACCGGCTATAAGCTGACAATCTAGGTGCACTGCGCCATCCTGGATGGAAGCTACCTTGTAGCCTCGCTTTCCCTTTTCTACATTGCCATAGGATTCCTTTATTCGATGAGCCAGGGAGCAATTAGAAGTCTTCCCTGGGTAGAAATGATAAGGGTCTGGTCCCTACATGCTCAATCTTGTAATGAGATGGATCAGCATTAGATCCACCATCACATGCCTGTCAAGCCACAGATACCCTCCATGGTAACATGACAGGAGGATTTTAATGCAATCGTTAACCTTCTGATGTCATCCAAAGTGAGGAATCTTCATTGCATTCAGGATCGTCGACTGTGCAAGCTCCTTTATCCATGGCTGGGAGACTATGTGTGGCTTCTTCCTAGTCATCTTCATCAAATATCGATGTGGCATGAGCATCACATAGTTATTTTAGTCTTCGAGGTTGAAATCGTTGTCCTTTAGAGCTAGGATATCTCCTAACTAGGGTCCAACTACGTGTATCCCCTTCAGGATGTATGCAGTGATCAGTGTGTACTCAAATTCGTGCGGGATACTGTCATTGTTAACCACACCAGCTAAAGGCGATATGTATTCAGGAAAGACCGACGGGATCTACTTCGCATAAGCCAGATTGTTGCAGTGTTTTCTTCACTTTTTAGTAGTGCAACCAAAATGCCATCCAGTCGAGGGGGATGCTTGCAATCTACCAGTCGACAATTCTTATATTCATACAGACATGACTCTCTCAACCATGAGGTCTATAAGAATCTCCTCCACAAACTTCTCTACTGTGCTACGTTCACCCGACATGCACACTCGTAATCAAATAAATTGGGTAGGCGAACAGACAAGCAAGGTAATCAGAAGGATGACGAGGTCTAGAAAGCATAACATGATACAATGGATTCTCTGTTAGCTCAGATAATCACATTTTGCAAAAAGTGGTTTGGGTGTAGCGTCCGATGGGTTAAATAAGAAAGTGTCGTAACAGATTCCTCCAATGGGTAGAAATGCCTCAATCAATACAAATCTGTCCATTATGGCATGGTCCCAACGGTCTAACAGTGGTCTTTCCATCAATAAATGTGTTTCTAGCTGTTCTGGAGCGTTATTCTAATGGTTAGGGTGCCTCCAATGGTCATATAGCTTCGTCATGGCAAAGTCCCATTCTGCATGTTTGCTATTTTGATGAGGTTCAACTTCTGCAGATCTGCCTCCTGTGAAGTCTTTTTTGGAACTTCCCATATTTTTGCTAACTTGTCTTTCTTCTTACTGAGATTCCTTGCCTTATTTCCTGTGATCTGAGTCTCTGGATTTCTCTTTCCATTCTTATTCTTATCTTCTCCTAGTAAAGTGACTTCGCACTGCTGATGTGCTCTTACAAATTCCGCGGTTAATGTTTCTTCTTTTTCTATTTCCGGGGTGGCTATACTTCTTTCTCGCATGGACAGGTTCTTTATGTCTTCCTATGTTCTTTCAACTTTGACAGTTAATTCTTTGGCCCTTTGTTTCTTCAACTGATCCTCTTGTTGTTCTATTAGTCGCGCTATTTTTCTGGCTATGAATTCCCTTAATTCTTACTTTTTTTGTTTTGTAGCTTCCTCCTCTGCTTTCCTTCTGATTTGATATTTCTCAATCTAAGTCTTTCCTAATAAAAGTGGGAATGGGGTGTTGTACTAAAAAAATATGATAACTTTGAAGTTTTCTTTTGTCGATGTTTCATGAGCAATCATAGGTATGTTAGTAACTCTTCCACATAGGGTTATCATCTTTCCTTTAAACAAGCCTATCCATCCAAATGAAGGTATCATAACATGCTTTCAAAAATTTCCCAAGTGATTTTTGGCATAATATTCAATTGTGTTTCTTCATCCAATACACAGTCTATGTCGAAGTCTTCTATCCTTGTAACTATGTGTTGTTTTTCTTTCAGGATCTCTGGTAAATTGATGTCTCTGCGATCATCCATTACTTTTTTTAACATAGTTTGAGCTTTCTCTGATTCTTTCTCTTTCTTGTTTTCTAACATATCCTTAGTCTCTTGACCTTCTTTATATTTTTCTTGTCTCGTGTTCATGTTTTCAACTTTAGCAATCATCCTAAGGAAATCCTCAACCTCATGACGAATATCTTTACAACAAAGACAAATAGGACCTGTACCAGGGCATTCCTTAGCAAGGTGTCCTGGCCTTTTGCAATTATAACACAATGTTAATCCTCTTTTTCTTTTAAATGAGTTCCAACCTCTCATGTACTGCGCACTGGGATCACAGTGTTGGATCTGCAATCTGCAAAAATTCTTTCTAGGTTTCAGCATCCACTTGTTAGTCCAAAAATTCTTTCTATGCATAGGAATAACATATCTTTCTCTATTTCTATAAAATTTATTCAGATCAACTCTTTCTTATAACTGTTCCCTAGTTTCCAGACTAGGACAAAATATATCAAGCATACCTAGATTCATACTTTCGAAACAAAAATTTATACTTATCTTACCTTTACCAGAGCACAAAGCTTTAAGATCTTACCTCTTTTCTTCAGATCCAGTTTCTTTCTTAGTATAGAGCTTTGTAAGTCAATTAGAATACTGTGCACTACAACAATAGATCTATGCACAGAGCTTTCGCTTTTCTTCAGTTCCCAGCAATCACAGTTTCAAGTCTCGACAACATAACCATTTGTTGGCATAGGGGCAGACCCAAGGTTCAACGCTTCAACAACGCACCAACAAAACTGTAACTACTGGCCCTTT
>JASDQU010106044.1:27297-48932 GCA_032191745.1 Picea mariana
TATATATATATATATATATATATATATAATTTGTTGTTATTGAAAATTTATATAAAACATAGAATGTAGTGTATTTATGAAAATATATATTGTTGATTAGGAGAAGTATAAGCAGGAGATAATATAAAATTGTGAAAGTAATAGAGGGTGTAGTTAAATTTAGATTAATCCCTTCGGTTGGTTTATGTATGGTTGGTGTCAAATTTCTTACGTCCAATCATCTTAAGTTCATTAATGTAAATGTTTCAACTTTTTTTCAATTAGATGCTAAAATTGTGATGAGCATTTTCATCCACATAAATGTTTGTCTTTAGGGTCCTTTGACTAAAGGCAAGGTATTGGAAAAACAAATGTGTTCTGGTTCGAGATTGTAGTCATCCTAAATACCAACTAAGTGTGTATATTATTTTACTTTCAATAATACATACATAACAATAAGGAACTATATATATATATATATATTTATTAATGTTAAGCACAATCAACATAACTATTTTGGGTGTTGGGAATATATAGCGTTATTCTTCATTAGGATGAGACTAACCCATGCCTAAATAGTGCATACAAACTCATTTTCCTTGGTTAACATATATCATCTTTTCAATCATAAATAATGCATACAAGCTCATTGTCCATGTTAACATACACCACACACCATCTTTACAACCATCTAATCATGTTAATGATAATACACAACAATGGAGTATTGTAGTAAATCAATTAATTATGCTAGCTCTCAATTTAATCAATTTAGTCTTCTCAAAAAATCTTTCCAACCCTAAATAGTGAATACAAACTCATTTCCCTTAGTTAACATACACCACACACCATTTGATTGATCATATTAATGATCATACACAACAATGGAGTATTGTAGTAAATCAATTAATTATGCTAGCTCTCAACTTAATCAATCTGGTCTTCTCAAAGGAGAGGAATGTTTTTCCTATTATATTATATTGTCATGAACCTACCACCTTACCCATTTGAATCTCAACTAAGGCAAGGTTTTGGTGTGAGTTAAATTACAAAATAATTACACTAAGGCAAGGTTTTGGTGTGAGTTAAATTACAAAATAATTATATGTAATTATAGTAATACTACGGTATTACAAAAGAAAAAAAATGCCTCGTATGTTGTCCTATTACCAACGTTAACATTAATATTCATACATTTAGAAAAGGGCCATCAAAATAAAATGTTTTAATCAAGGGACTGCTAGTTCATGTGTCATGATACACTGGATGTCCACTAGTGATTGGAGTAGTCTCAAAACTTCCAAATCTCTTTTCCCTCACATAAAGACAACATTTGAGTGAGAATGATGTATAAATAAATTGTTATCTCTAAACAACGCATTGGATTTTACTTAACAAAAATACCATTTCAACATTAAATTAAAACAAAAATAGAATTAGATGGAAAAAAGATTAAATTAAAAACAGAATTAGATAGAAAACAAGTTGAAACCCCACATCTTGAAGCTAAGGACAGGTCCCATGATTTCCTTGCACTATTTGAACAAGGTGTATTGTATAGTCAACTGGCAAGTCATGTCCTCCTAAATAATTGTTTCGAGGGATGAATGGTACCATGGGTGACTCAATCCATTTTTTTAACATGAACAAACACTTCAAGGCAAGTGTACAGTCCAACAATTAATCTTTGAGTGCTATGTGAAGGATGGGTTATAATGTTAATGGTCTTAAAGGTTGATTGGTTATTCTTCAACTTGAACTTAGAAATTTAGCTATTTAATTGCAACGACTATCTCATGACAACCATTGATCTCACATTTGGCATGGAATGGATGGATATTGGATCATATCTTTTGACATTCATTAATTACTAATAGGGAAATTGATTTTTGAGTGAAACTAACAACAACACGGTGTGGGATTCTTCATTAAAACCAGGGATGCAATTAACAACAATGACTAATCATATATAAGCAACAACAATCTCACACACAAAACTAAACACCACAATCACAAAGAAATATCAAACCAATTCAAAACACAACAGATACCATATTTACCCTATCAATCTCAAGTTACAATGTAGTTCATGGCTCTATGACCATTCACCAATTCACATAGATCCTCCTTAAAACTCTCTCCTCATAGCTGAAAGAGTATTGATCATATAGCATGGAAAGATAATGAGTTCCCAACAACATGTAATCTAGAATAAGCTCTCTTGTTCAATTTATTGGAGCCTCCACATGTCTTGTTAAATACACAATTTGTCTCATACCATACCATGTTTAATGTGTGCCCAACTATCTATTGCATATAACAATCACACATCCTAATTTATCACTATCTCATTTTAAATCCTAAAAGTTATATAGATTTCCTAATCCATCCTAATTTTATTGGCTATATTAATGAATTATCAATGATTTCTATTAAACATATTTAGTTTTTTATTTATTTATTGGCAGAATCAACAATTAGTCGGGATTCTACTCGCGTGACAAGGGGTCGAGTTATCCGATTGCTACCACTATAACCTCCAAACAATGCCCACATGGCCCCTAACATAGCACACAAGATAAATCGAGGATTTCGAACTAATAACTTCACATTACAAAATGCTTTAATAATACATTCCATCACTAACTATTTTACACCTCGAAGACTATTAAACCTATTTAGTTAAAATAAAAATAAAAATAAAAATAATATGAATTGAATACTACATTATGCTTATTATTTTCATAAAACAAAAAGTATACAATGAATATTGCATTTTAAATTAATATTCTCTCTTTTTTAAAAAGAGACAAGATCCTATGACACAATTACATGAATGCCTTCAATTAAAAGGGTTTCATACATCCATGTGCATCTCTTCTCTTTCAGGTAGTGCGTAATGAATTCAGTTTGAACCCATTTTGTTAGAATAATACAAAATAAATGCACGTATCATGCATTTTTGACGAAAAAAATGTGATGATAAGATCTAAAATAGTTTCCCCAAGGACGTTGAGGATGGCCATTAATTGCAATGTCATAGAATAAAGAAGTGTACACAAAAGTGTTTTTAATAAATAGATAGATCGAGTTTTTAATCATAATTTAAAATATTTTCATATATACATTTTCATGTCTCTTTTTTACAATGTATTCATTCTACATTTTTCCTAAAATTATAAATATATTCATATGTGTCTTTTTGACAATGCATTCTTTCTATCATTTTTTTCAAGTAATATTAACATTAACAAGTTCCCTATATGGAAATCTCAATTTCTATTAATTACATTCACATGTCTTCATAGTGTTTTTATAACAATAATATTTTTCTTATATATTCATTTAAAAAAAAATGTGAATCTGTTGAACATAAGTATCACAACATAATGTTAAGTGAATATATCCACTTATCTATCCAACTTAAAATCGCTTTGAATGCCCATTTTTGGTAGAGTTATTTTTTTACTACTAGTATTTGTATGGTCAATGATTTAAATAATAAAACCCACCCTTGAGAAACCCTATCCTCCCTTTTAGAAACCCTTACAAAGATAGGCACCCCACCTTCCATCTCTTGGGTGGTGTCTCTACTCATCTGCCAAGGTTTGAGTTAGAATTAGATTCCTCCTCCTGTCACCTCTTTGTACTTGGATCCCTTGAGTATTAATACTTTTATGATGTCAAAACATGTTTTATTGATCTAGATTGGATCACCATATTATTTTTCATCTATCTCAAGGACTTTAGAGTGGAAAAAATTGGAGGAATTAGTTTGCAAAGTCATTTTAACAAGAAGTCCAATTTTGGAAAATTGGGGTTTGAAACCTTCCAGAGCCATTTTGAGGCATCAAACGACATTTTTGGGGGTCAAAACTTCATAGCTTTATCTAGGACCCCTTGACGCTAATATACACTCAAAGACCTTTCGAATGGAAAAAATGACGTCAATTGGAGTTCATATGAGAAAGATATGTCTCTCGCAAGTTGACCTACCATATTGACCTCTGGGGTACAAGAATATGTCACGTCAGCCCCCGTTACGCATGCACATGGGGCTAGCCACGTGTGGAATTTCAAGAATATTCTAGAGGTCCAAAAACTGTATCACAATTGAGGGTTGATGGAGTCAAAACCATACACCTAGATGGCTATCAGGATATGTTAAATACTAGGTTGTTAGGAGGAGAACGGGTTCCATTCTTTTGGATTGTATCTTGTTCCACAACTGAGAAAAGCATCTAAGAATGGAATTTTGTGAGCATAATAGAGGAGAAGGAGAATTCTATAGTAGACATTGAGGCCATAGTGTCAAAAAGTAACTCCATAATGAGACCATTGCTTCCTAAGGGAAGAGGATTAATCCAGGTGGATATTGGTGTCCACCCATTTATTCCAACTGGCTCCTCTTGCCCGTTTTTGGTTCAACACGTTATTTTGTACTTCTTTGTAATTGTGGTTTTTACACTTCAGGGGTTGTCTGAAGCCCTACACATATTCCAGGTGGATACTGGTGGCCTCTCACCTAATCCAATTGGCTTATTTTGTATGTTTTCATGTCAGCACATCTTGTTGTACTTCCAGGGCTGTTTTGGAGGCCTAAACAATGTTTTTTTGGCTCTCCACAACCAAAATGTAGACAAAGTTAGATTTTGATAGCGTAACGTGTAGTTCTCTAAAATACCTTTCCAATGGGATATAACACGCATAAAAAGGAGGTCGTATGCAAAAGTTATGACCCTAGGAAGTTGAGGTACCAACTTACCCATAGGGGCCCACAAAACTTTTGGCGTTTCACCTCCTAAGGTTAGGTTTTTGGATTCCTAGGGTTTTGGCATTCATGAGTAATATCAAAAAGGCCTTTGGAGCCTCATTGTAATCATTCTTCTTAGACGAATGCACGTAGCAGCCACATCTATTCTTAGAGATAGCTACCACCACTCGAGCAAGTGTTTCAGTTCTGCAGTTTTATAGTTTCAGCCTATTTCATTTATTCAATATAAGATATTGTTCACTGGATATCTGTGTTATTCTTCATATCTCTATGTTTATTGTATTCAGTCCATTAATCTGTTCGTTCCACTCCTAAATCCGGATCAGTGGTATCAGAGCAGTCTGCTCTTTATTTATTTTCTTCGTGCATGTCCCTGACAAGATCTGGGTATAAGAAGTTCGGACTCGAACCAAGCCCGACAAAAACCCATGGGGGATGAAAAGAAAGATGATGGAGTAGGAGATCCTATTAAAATGTTTCTCGAGGAAGCCCTCATGCAAAAAATGAATGAAATGATGGAAAATTTTATGCAGATCCTTCAACGACTGCCCACGAGAGAAGCATCTTCATCAAGCAGCCATGCACCACCCTTCAAGGTATAGGTAAAATTTGATATTCCATTATTTGAAGGACTGATAGATGTAGATGTTGTATATAAATGGTTGAATCTGCTCGAAGGGTATTTTTCGATCCACAATTTTTCCGATAGGGAAAAGATTACTTTTGCACTCCTCAAGGCTATCCCACATGTTAAGGACTGGTGGGATACTTACTACGAGAAAATGGTCGTAGAGGAATCTACATTATTTTTGGTGGCCCCTACATGGGATTCCTTTCGAGACACCATTAAAGAATAATACTACCCTGTTGGAAACTACGAGGACTAGTACACTAGATGGACCACCCTGGGTCAATAAAGGGACCAAACAGTACCATATTTCACCAATATTTTCCATACCCTGTGCACCAAATTGGGTATCAAAGACTCTGAGCTTCATCTAGTGCTCAAATACTGCGGTTTTTTGAATAGATACATTCAAACAAAAATGGAGTTTTTGGGCATCGCCTCATTAGACACAACTTATAGATAAGCTGTCAAGATCGAGCAAAAATTTAAGCAGAAGAGCTGAGAGTTTGGATCTGCAAACTCCTCACAGCCGAAGTAGGGAAAAGGTGGCCCCAACCCACACAACAATGGACCAAGCTAAGTTGGATTCTCTCAGGACATCCAGTCCAAGATGCAACACAAGAAGGGAAATGAGAAGATGATGAAGGACACAGGAAAATGGTGTGAGTACCATAAAATCCCTCGGCACAACATTGAAAAACGTTTCTCCAAGCAATCACTCATGGTCGAGCTGAAGGATTCTGAGTTAGAGGTTGATTCCGATTCTGAAGGAGGAAAGTGGATTATCGATGCTTAACCCAGTGCCATTATCACTACCACCAAAGTTTGGCCAAGCGAACCAGAAGAACCAGAGGAAGGGAAACACCTCTTTCACTCACAGATGTGGGTAAAGGGGGCTCTTCTAAATTTCATTTTCGATAGCAGCAGTCAGAAGAACCTGATTTTAGCATAGGTCGTCAAGCTGATAGACCTGCCAATGACACAACACCCTCATCCCTACACCATTAGNATTTCTCCCCTTGAAGTTTGTGATGTTCTTTTAGGACAACCATATTTGTGGAAGCGTCATGCTCTGTATGAGTCTATACCCTCTAGTGTTAGTATTACTTTGGGTAGATAATTGTATAGGATACCAGAGGTAGCGCCGCATACCACTATTTATTTAATCTCTACTAAGCAATGCAGTAAGGTCATTTCACGGAATGGGAAGTTCGTCTTCTTTGTGATCTGTTCTCACAGTAAGCATAAGGTTGCCGCCACATCTATGGCATCTACAGAGAGCCTCTCTTTGCATCAGAAGCAAGTGGATAGGATCATGGAAGAATACAAAGACATCTTCTCCTCACCCACTGAGTAACGATGCACTGCCAAGTCAAGAATCCAATTGATCTGACCCCCGGTGCAACTCTACATAATGGACTAGTCTATCGTCACTCGCTAATGGAAAATGACGAAATCAGGCATTAGATCTAAGAGCTTATTCAAAACGGGCACATCAGAACCAACTCCTCCCCTTGCAGAAGCCTGATTGTACTAGTGCAGAAGAAGGACGATACTTGGCGAATATGCATTGATTACATAGCCTTAAACAAAATTGCAGTCAGGAACCAGTACCCCATTCCTAGGATTTATGACCTTCTTGACCAAATCAAGGGGGAAACTTTATTCAACAAGATTGACCTAAAGTATGGCTACCACTAGGTTCCCATCGAACCAACTGATGTATGGAAGACGACCTTCAACTATAAATAAGGTCTCTTCGAATGGTTGGTCATGCCCTTTGGCTTAACAAATGCACCAAACACTTTCATGATGTTGATGGATGATGTATTGAGACCCTTTACCAACTCCTTTGTTGTGGTATATTTGGATGAAATCCTCATCTTTAGAAGAACTTGGGAGGAGCACATGCGACATATTCAACAGGTTTTGAGCACTCTGTAACAGCATAAGCTATATGCCAACTTGGAAAAATGATCTTTTGGCATGAACAGGGTCCAATAATTGGGCTACATTGTTGATGAGCATGGGGTACATGTTGATCCAGCTAAGATCCAAGTCATCTATGACTGGCTAGCCCCGACCACACTAATCGAGCTTGGAATCTTCTTGGGGTTGGCCAACTTCTATCGACGGTTTGTGTTAGTATTCTCCCATATTGCATGGGCCCTCAGCTAAGTGACCAAGGGCAGTGGCAGGGAAAATTTTGTGTGGAGGAAGGAGCAACAAAGAGAATTCAATGATCTGAAGCATCACTTGTGCTCAGCTCCAATACTCTCCTTTCCCGATCTACAATAACCGTTCGAGATTGAGACTGATGCATCTAACTATGTTGTAGGCGTAGTTCTCACTCAGAACGATCATCTGGTGGAATACCATAGTGAGACACTCTCATATAATGTCTGAAAATACCCCACCTATGACAAGGAAATGTATTCCATTGTACAAGCATGTCATCAATGGAAACATTACATTTTGGGAAAGGAGACAATCATCCACACTGATCACAAGCCTTTGCGGTTCATATAGACACAGGGGAAATTACACAATGACCACCATCACAACTGGTCCACCTACCTGCAACAGTTCCACCTCAACATCAAGTATAAGACAAGGATCTCAAATATTTTTCCAGACTGCCTCAGTCGACCTCCTATGGCTTCACTCACCAGGGTGCTCCATTCCTATGGACATGAGGCATATGAGTGGCCCCAACTTTATCAGCAAGATCCAAACTTCTCCACCACCTATCATCTCTTGGGTACATGTGTGACTGTCACCGATTTTCACATTCAGGACAGGCTATTATGACATATGGGCCATCTCTGTGTTCCTACAAGTGAGCGTGCAATACGTATTTTGGAATCCCACTACAGTCAGATGGCAGGAAATTTTTGCGTGGAGAAAATTGTGGTTGTACTTCAGAAACATTTTTATTAGCCAAAAATTCAATAGGACGTCAGCAAGTATGTCAGATCTTGCACTACATGTGCCATTTCCAACCCAGCCATCAAGAAGCAAGGCTGATACACCCCTCTTCCTACTCTTTATAAGCCTTGGGAATCCATCTCAATGGATTACATGTCTGTCCTTTTGTCCACCAAGAAAGGAAATGACTACGTATTTGTGGTCGTTGATCAGTTTTTGAAGATGGCCATCCTCACATCCCGCAACAAGAATATCACAGTGGTCGATACTTCCAAGATCTTCTTCGAACGTGTGTGGGTCCATTTTGGGATACCATAGACCATCATATTCGACCATGAAAACATGTTCCTCACCACATTTTGGTTGGGTCTCTAGTCACTGTTGGACACCAAGCTCACTAAATCCACTTCTTTCCACCCCCAAACATATGACCAAACAGAGGTGGTCAATCAGATGATTGTGCACATCCTGTGCATGTACAACTCTAAGCATCCACGTACATGGGATGAGAGTTTCCCCTATGTTCAACACAGTTAAAACATGTCTCTCCATAGTTCTACCAACCATATCCCATTTCAGGTGGGGTTGGGATTCCAACCCTTGGTTCCCATTGATGTTGCACTACCTCTTTCCACCACACAGACAGACTCTTCCCATGAGATAGTTCTTTCAGATTCATCACATTGGTTTTTTATATTCGACGTTTCAGACCAAACCAGTGTGGTCCATCATCAGGAAAAGTATTATGATATATGAAGGAAAAAAGATATAACAAGTGTAAATAAATATCTGAAAAGTTATTATGAAGAGTCGACTTACTTTTAAACAACCTTTAAACCTTTCACAAATATAGGTGGTGAAAGGTTGTCTAAATATACTATCAAAATAGACAACCTTTCAACCTTTCACAAACATGTCTCCCTCCAAATATTGCGCAAATACTACTTGGAGTGTTTTTACATAGCTTGCTCTAAGTTTATACACAATAACAACATCTTAGTTAAGATATTTCCATGCTTCATAATAGTTAATTCCCTTTATGGGCTCCATCACCTACTTAAAGGGTCAATCTATAACCTCTACTTATTAGTAGACTAGTTCATCCATCACTTTGGAATGCCTAGGATATATGACTCTGGTCTGTTCACCCTCACGGGCCTCATGAAAAAAAATGAATGTTTTTCAATATTCATACACAGATCATGCCAGGCTCTACACAATTTCACATTAGATATTTTGGAAGACACTCTTTATGATATTTTCACATGGGCCCTAAACCAAAATAATGGATCCAAACTATTTCTTGAAGACATTGAATAAAAAAACATGTCATTGATCTCCTCCTTCACATTGAGAATGCCTACATCAAATCTTCTATGGGAGAAGGAAAAACTAAAAAACTAAAAACCCAAGTCTCTAATAGAAATGAAATAGATGACAGGGTGACAAAAGCACCCCCACCTAAAATTGAGACTAGAACCATCCTACACATCAAAAATAAGGAGTAACCTAACCCATCAAACTCAACCACTAGTATGTGGTGTAAATAATACAAAAGAGACACACATAATATTGAGGAATGTCAAAAACTCAAATGATTAAACAAACAAAGAGACCAAATTGACCAACCTCCTAAACCCAAGGCCATTTTCATAGAAGAAAATGATAGAATCCATATATATAAGGACCCTATGCTTGACAATTACCCTCCTTCCAAAACCTCTAATAATAAAATAATGTTTTATCTAAATCTACCTCTAATTCCTTTGACAAAGAATACAAAGATGGCCCCAAGGAAAAGGGAGAGGCTCTTTTCAATCCCTCCTTTATCCACCCCCCTACAATCATAGATAGAGTCCCAGTGGTCCATAAATCCCTAGGTAATACTGGATCCACCCCTTAATGGATCATATCTATGACAATATCCCATCCCAATAGGTTGCACCCTATTTAAAACTTCCTACCTAACCTCATTAACCTAGATACCATATTTCTAGTTCATTGTGTGGGTGTTTATTGTAGATTAACCCATTCCAAAATTTCCCCTCAACTTTCAACATTGAGGGTACTATACCCTCTCATTACATAGGAGTTATTTCCACCAACTAGTAGAGGGAATTTTATTTTATACCATTTTTTCTCCACCTATTTTCCTATTTGTGGATTACTCAACATCTTCCTCTTTTTCCCTTATCTGTAACGTCTCCTCTCATGCTTCTCTAATATCATGCATGGATTTCCTTGTGGAATCCCTTTATCAAAGTGACCACATGATTATGAACTTGTCCATGTTCATGCCCAATAATTTTTAGTCTTAATCCCTTTCCATTTCCTTTGACCATTCTAGCATCCCCTTTGTTGAAGAGTGGAATGAAAACATACTAAATCCATTATTAATTGAGATATCTTGCAATTATTTCATGATTAAGTGAATCATTATTTCCCCTAGATACACACTTAACATCATAGTGATCCCTATATATCATGGTCTTTGTGCTATGTGTTTTTCTCATATGCCTTGAACCATCCAAGGGTTGAACGAGTCTAAGACCAAACCTCTTCAGGCTACTGAAATCCACTTGTCCCTTGGAACTAAATCCATGAACACACACTTTTAAGTACTCCTAGGAGACTTAGAGAACACCATCCTCAACTTCCTTTGGTTGGATGAAACAATGGACATTACCTATACTTTTATGGGACAACTCTCGATCTTGCATGAAGGTAAGACATATTTGATTTGTAGGGACTTGCTTCTTCTCTTCCCTTCCTAAAAATAATTCAAACGTCTTCCTCTTAATATCTTTTTCCCACTTTATGATCTTTTACAATGCCTCCTCCTCCTCTCTTCATCTCAAAGTCGACTCTCCTAGGTCAGAATCCTCTTCTAGCCTTATATTTTCTTCTCAGATGCATGAGCATCGTTAGTGGAACATTGTGTGGGTCACCCACTTCATCTCCTCCCTACTTACTTGGACCAACTCTAGTTGGCCTCCTCTTCCTTTTGTGTGTCTCTGCGTGGTATTTTGAATGCTTGGGGTAAATTTAGAGAAATTTTATAATTCCAATAGGTTTCCTTATTTTAATAAGGATTTAAGGTCCAAATTGGGCCTCCCATGGTTCCATTGGATATCTCCTACTTCAAATGTTTTATTTTCTCCGATCCTTCTTGTTTTGTTCCCCCCAAACATTTAGAATTATTTTCCTCTCGATTTCTTCCATATCCTTATTCACCTCCCAAACTATCGATATCCCATCAAGTCATTATTTTGAGTAAGAATTGACTCAAGATAGTTGCATCCTAATGTGATTAATGACCATGCTATTCTTATGAGATGTGGAATGTTATTGTCGCATCTTGTAGACTACAATTGTGAAATTTCCTTCCCATATATACCTCCCATGTCTCCTACCTTCCCTCCCTTGTCTTCACTAGGCCTACCCTATCATATCCAACTTCCTTGTCTTAGATTTCTTAAAATTTCCCTAGCATGCCTCCCACCTTTCTCTTTTTGTTTATAATTCATCCCTTTCTTGAGTGTGAATGTCTCTATCCTACCTCGCCCGAGGAAATATGTTATCCTCAATGATGTAGGTACATATTTCACTCTAGTATATGCCTATGCAAATAGATCTAATATATAAGTAGACACAAGTACCACTCCCTTACCTTTGTTCATCCACTATCGCATTCATTTATCCTTTCATTTCATGTTCTGAATTATTATTTCACCAAGATGATTATTATAAGTTGCTTATTTCTAATTTTCATAGTTTGGCTATTATATTGCTTACATGATAGTTAGATTTAGTACTCATGATATAACATCTTGACTTGTACTTATAGTTTAATTTATATAATTATTATATAGTAGTTAAGTTTGTTTGTTCCTCTATCTTTACATTTTTGTTTGACATGCATCACTTGCTTGTCGATCTTTATGTCTATTTTGTTTACAACTTGCTTGTCCATAGGGAACCCTTTTGGTTTTTCCTTTCTATAATTCTAGGGTCATATGGGCCTTCACATGTACTATGGGATATATAGGCACGATCACTAGAGGATTCCTTCATGACATTAAAGTATTGGATTACACTAAAAAAAATCTCGGATTGCTCCTATGTGCTTTCATGCTTCTCTCCTTCATTGTTTCTACTATTCACATCTCATGGAAAGAATCCCCTACAAGGTGGGAACCATGTAGTGTATGAAATTTCCACTTGGATACTCACATATACCTACCCCTCATGAGTTTCCTTATGTGGTTGGTTAACCCTTTTTCCATACTTATGGATAACTTACCCAATGATGATATGATACCTCTCAACTACTTCTCAAATGTGATGGATTACCTTTATAGAGTACCTCATTGGGATGTCTAGTGCTTAGGTGGGTTCCTTAGGCACCATATCCACTTGGTCTCTAATTCTTGGTTGCATGCTTTACTCATTTTGACCCCTTGGGTAACCTTTTTGAGGAATTCCCTAAATCCATGGGTCTAGTTGTGGGTGCAAGCCACTCTGTTGGGTTCATTGTCACTTAGGTTGGATTAAATTGGTTCACAACCATCCAAACATATTTTGGATTTTCTATTTATAATGTCAATAACAATCAAACTCCATAAACCTACCTTATATTTTGGTGTAAGTGGTACTATGGGTTTCCTTGGGTTATCATGATCGTTAATCCACAAGTTGTGTAACATAGGGTCATTTTGGGTCTCAAAACCTATGGTATTGTTATACCAAATTCATGACATGTAGTCAATAGACATGGTATAAGGGTTTCTATCTCATTTTAGGAATTATTGGCTAATTTACGAGTTAGTTAACCCTCTTTCCGCATTTAATTTGTTGGTAAAACTTGATCTAGAACCTAATATGAATTACCCTAATAACCTATAGTCCTAGCTTATCATCAAAAAAATATTAAGGCCATGATTAATTTATTGTATTTCCCTCTTATTGTCACTCTCTTTTATCTTACCATAGGGTTTCTTTGTTTACCCCTAAAATTGAGTGGGTAATCCAATCTCCACTTTCCTCCTTTTAGTTGTGTGTGAACAATTGAGTGGTCTTACATACCTACCCTCACACTGTGTGTGGTAGAAATAATTTGTTCATTCTCTATAATTAGTGGTTGTGCGATGTTAGCATTAGGGTTCCATATCCTTTTTCGATGAAAGTGTTGAGAAAAAGTATATCTTATGGGATGAAAATGTGTGAATCTCTTTGATCTCTCGTGTGATGCAAGTGGAAGATCTTCGGGTTTGATAGTAAGTGTGATCTTGACTTGTTTGTGAGCTCAAAGAAATATATTTTTGATATTGGTGGGATACTTTTCTTGGCCTTTCTATTGTTGGTTAGGGTTTACAGTGATTGTGGATGCACTAGATAGGGTTTCAGATGCATTGAAGAGTCATTTTTAGGATGACACAACAAGACTTATCATATCATTTTGGGATGATTTGAAAGAACTTGTTGTACTATATTGGGATGATATGAGATATTGTAGTTTATATTCATTACTATGATAATATGAAGTGTACCATAATTGTCCTAAATTTATGGTTGTGGATTTTATTTTTCTCATTTATTGAGTGAGTTTCATGGTTTTTTTAGTATGTTGATTTATTAGGATAGTGGGGATAAATGCTATATTGTTTGAGCATGCATAATGAAACTTTCATATTGGACTTCTTGTTTTTGTTATATAACAATTGTAATTGAATTGATTTTTAGATCTATTTATTGATATAGATATTTCCCTATTGGATACTCAAATATATGCTTAAAGCCTTTGTGATATTTACATTCTTGTGTTTCCTTAGAAGTAGTTTTGCGAAGATTTGAAGGTTCTTGTAGGGTTGTTGAATAAATTGTTTTCAAAACTAAGGCCAAAAAACCCGTGAAACAAATCTATGGCCTCATAGAAGTGAGGTGGAAATTTCAGATTGGGCAGATTTTTGAAATTTCTACAATCAATTATTTATAGATTGGTTGTCACTATACACTTGAATTATAAGTTAGTGTGGATCTTGATAGGTGGGAGAGGTGTTTGGAAGGTATTTTCCATGATAATGGCATTGAATAATTGGATTTTAGATCTAGAGGTGGGATCTCATAGATCATTTTCAACTATTATACACTAGGCCCACTAGGCATGAAGAAAATAAATTCTATCTTATTTCAAGAGAAATTAATGAGTCCCTTACATTTTTTAAATAAGATTAAGATATATATACATATTCCATAAACTTCAAAGATAAATTATAATTCTATTGATCAATAAGTTAATTCCTTGGTTTTTCTTTGATGATGCCTCACTGGGGAACCTATGACCTTACGACACTAGGGGTGCATTGTACCTTCTAGATTAATGGTATTTCTCTTTCATGATGATCTTGATAAGAGGCACAAATAACTAGGCTAAAATGTAGGAATTAACATCATTGTTAAGGATAACAATAAAAAGGGAGGTTGTATGGATTCAAGTTTGTGGACATTAAAAAATAATAATTAATTAGATATAGGGAATATCAAGGGTGAAAAACATTGGAATTTAGTGAATAAGTGAGAATAGATCACTGACAAGGTGTTAATATAGCACGTTGAAGCATGTCTACAAGGAGATAAACACTAAATAAGCTAAGTTGTCAAACAAATGAATTAAGGTCTTGGCTGGTGGTGATGGGTCCTAGATCCCTTTACTCAATAGTAGGAACCAAACCCACCACCGAGGCCCAATTAGACTCTGCAATGTTTAATAGTGGAATGGTTCTCAAAATCTTGCGATCCAACCAATTAATCTATGTGCTTTACGTTTTCTTGCGAAGGTGTCTCCTTCAGTTTGGAAAAGGTGTATAAACCAACTTGGAAACAAAACGGGAAAAGGTTCTAAATACTAGAGAAGAGGCTAAGCTTGGGATAACATGTTGCTCAAGCATGTAGACAATGATCATCTACCACAAGCCTAGCACTAATACATTAATCATGTGAGCAATAAGACTTATGGCTGAGATTCTAACTAGCAGAAATAAAATATGCATGTGATAAAATAACAAGAAGTAAAATAATTCACTCAACTCTAATCATCCATAACATAATAACACAATGATTCATCTTCATCATTAAAGAAAAGAACTATAAAAACATTGCATCAGATAACTTATCAATATATTTAATAGTTCTTACTCATTACAAAATAAATTAATGAGACGAGATATGAAATAGTTCTTCTCCACATCCAATCATACACACGTTTGATGAAAACACAACTTTGTCTCTGGTCCAGAAGGACTTCCCAATTCAAGGTAGATCCAAAATAATTCTTAACAAAACCCAAAAAGAGAGTTTCTTGCAACAACCATCGATCAATTACTAATCGATTGATCCTCTTATTTATAACATAAAATTAACTAAAAATAATGGCTAAAGTGCAGATGAGTAAAACAAAATTCACCACGTGGCATTATCTACTAACATTTTTCTAACAGTCATCTCAAAATATCACTTGAAAGAGTGGCTCTTCTCATACTCTGACCAACTGATGAACAACTCCTCGTAGGTGTTGGCATATGGGAATCTGTGATGTTCCATTAGGGCTGCATAGATCTCTCTTATCTCTATCACATGTGCCCGATACTTCACCAGACCAGTACTTAACTGCTACAACATAGCCCGAGCTTTGATCAGGTGTTCCATAAATTGTCATACCTGACCTGGCGCTGTGTCCATCACCTTTGCCAGTCTTTCATCCCATGATGCATATTGCTTGGTGTGCGATTCGACTATGTCACGCAAGTCGACAAAGTCATCGGGTGTGCCGAACTCGGGAATTCTGATATCTTTCATCACATGATTGATCTTAATCCATTGTTTCTCGCACTTGGCCCATTTCTCTTGAATTTCTCGATGTGTTTCCCGAGATTTTTTCGCTCAATACTCAGTCGATTTCTTTATGCGATCAATATTGCTTTCGTTCAACACCCGAATGTCGTGTTCTTCTTTAACTCAACCCTGTTGCATTGCACCAATGTAGTCAACTCTCTCCACGGCTTCATTTTCCAATCATAAGCTATAACATGTATGTCGGCTACCTCATTCGTAGGTTAGAGAATCTGTTGATCCCCCCATGTGAGCTTATTTCCCAGAATCCCGATTGTATGTACTTGTTCAATATTGGGTTCTTGAACTGTCTCATTAGGCTCCGAAGGCTCGACCTATGTCTGTCGCTCATCGAGTGTTTGAGTATCGAATGAAATAAAGGTTTTGGGGATAGACTCGATACTTGTTCATCGGTCGTTGAAACGTCGATTTCCTACTGCAATGCTCCTTTCTCTGGCTCGTTCAACCCCGACTGGTTTTTCAGATTTTTTGCTTGAGACTCTAGCGCATCGGGCATTTTTGTTTCTCGGACACCCTCAACTTCCTTTTCTTTCTATGGGACCTTCGGGATTTGGACCTCAGGGACAGGAGAAGATGTCTTCTTAGGTCCCTTTTCTTCTTCAATGTGCACAGGGGTCTTGAGAGATGCTTCTAGGCTTTCATCATCACCATATATCCTTATAAACTTGATCAAGGGGTTTGATGTGCTTGTTTTCACTGATACCCGGACAATTTTTGGCTGGGTTGCCACACCTGGCTTTTGTCTGGGTTATCGACAAGGGATCCTGTCGTTTCTGATAGCTATGGGTCATCTTGTAGCTAATCAAGCACCCGTTGTGCCCGTTATAACATGAGCAGTCCCCTTTCCTGCACGTCCTGTGCCAAATGGATATCTCTGCCTTGCGTTGGGGATATCAAGCGCGCTTCTGTTGTTTGGGCTGCTTTGGATGCTATCCTTTATTCTTTGGCCCTGAGGGCCCCTTGAGCCGATTGTTCGAGGGATGTCTCTTGTTCATCCAGGATCATGGCCTTGAACCTATTCATCTTAGGATCAACCATCCTTTTCACCACCTCGTCGTAGTCTTGAGCATTTTTGGTGAAGACCTCATCTTCAAATTTGTCATGGGCATAGGGCCAAAATGAAGATACTTGCGATGTGTACTTCAAGACTAGACCCTTTAGGTCATGTTTGCGAAATCGTCTGGCCTAGAATCAGAACTCTAATTGACTCAATCCTTCCTACTTAGCTTGAGCGGTGTCGTTTACCATGTAGAAACCTATATGGAATCCATAAGGTATGAACGCTCGCTTCTTATCTTTTACCAGAGTGGCACTGTAACTTTGCAGGATGGTCTAGTAACATATTTCCCCTACTACTATCCAATCAGGAACATACATAGGTAAAAGGTGTGGTGATCTAATGGCTCCAAAAATTCTGATGTAGGTATCGCTCTCATCCAGGTACTAGTGACCTACCTTTGATATCATATTTTTGGCCGCAACCGATAGTCTTGGGCACTATTTCTTGAAAAGAAAAAAATGAATGTGCACGATGAATTGATTGTAGATGAGGGAGTATGATTTATTGTACCCATTTTCCCATAGGATGTCGAAGTAAGCATGGAATGGGAGTTCTAAGGCATGCCATCTTAAGTTCATTCCGGCAAAGACATTTCTGGCGCAGATGACGTCCAATAAATAAGAATCCATGTAGAAGGATGGGGTTTCTCCTTCTTTCGGCATCTGGGCCTGTTGAATGCAAATGATCAACTGCTTTGAAATGATGGCACCCTAGTTAAAACCCCTCCTCGAGATGTCTACAGTGTAAGATAGAGGCATCCATGCCTTTGAAAACCTGGAACAATCCTTCTCCCCATACAACCGAGAAATGAGGGCCAATAGGTAGATATATGGTTCTCTCAAGTTGGTCGTCGGGTACCAATTGGAGGTTCGATTGGTGTAATTTTTATATTCTCTCCACCACGAAGCCATCACCCAGCTGGTGTCGTGTTTCTCATAGAAGCTTATAACAAAATCGGTGTTCAGTTTCTCCTCTGGGTCACTGAGCTTGTAGTAATTCTGCACCTCCACTGGAAGAAATACCCCGACACACTTGCCATTTTCATCATTAATAAAAAATATTTGTGTGTCAGTGTGGTCGATAAGAAACTTTAGGAGTTCTATGCAGTGGAATACCAGATTTCTGCTCGCTACCATGTGCAAGTACGATCTTCAGATATTAAAAAAAACTTCATCGTTGAGCTTTCTCATATTGGGGTTGTTGTGCGGGGTACATTTAGGGAATTCTTCTCGCTTTATATTTTGGAAGAGTTCTCCCTAGTGTGGGAGTATTGTCTTGGTCCCTATGCTTGCCTTTGTGTCTCCAAAGGCCAGGGGCTAAGTGAAAATATTCTTGGTGGATGTCCTGATGACTGGTTCTGGCCTTGGAGCTAATTCTAATTTCTTTGTTGATCCTGGGGATGAGGCTTCTCCTGCTTTTGGTTCTCTTGGCTTGGGAGCCCTCAGCGATTTCATAGTACTTGGTTTATTTGGAGGCATTTTTCCTGCAACTGAAATCAATCCTTTAGGCATGTGTGTGGGTAACACCGGATAAAACAAATGTGTGAAGTGAACCGTAAAAAATCCACATACTGGTACATACCTATAACGCTTTCTAAAAACGTTTTTTAATACTCATGGGATCTTCGAAGATTTTCCCAAATTTCTCATCTCACTCCTCTTGATGCTCTGAACTTATTTGCACACAGTGATATCGTTTATGAACAAATCTAAAGAATTTAAATGGGGAAGAACCTATCGTGTCACTTCAACCAATTAACTCAGGTTATGAGTGAAAATCAAATGAAATCTGTCGCCAAATCTCTATGGTTCAATTCATCGTGGGTTGACAGCGGAGGCGCAGAGGGTGATGTCCTGTATCGGTAAATTCAAATGTTCCTTTTGATTCGCGCACGAATTAGAAACTAATGCGAGATTTGGAATTAATTAGTCCCTTAAATGTGTCGAATCTAAACGTATCTAGTGCTAAAACATCCCATCGTGTCGCTTTCCTAGTGGGCAGGTCGGGGATCGGTGATGTGCGATGGATGTTTTCGTTGATATTTTCTGTAAAAAAAACCTTTGGCGCCGATCAATTTCATCGTACGGTGCTGACATGGAAAAACTAACTTGGGGTGCGACTTGGGCCTCGGGAACCAATAACGACTCAAGGGAAGACTATATCGTATGATTATCCAATCTGACAAAGACACATGGCAGATGAGTACAGGTGGTTTGGTCATGTTCATCAATAAGAGTCAGGGTTTTCAAGTGATGCGCATGTTAAAATAAACCTGGTGTAACATCCCCAGCCACAAACAGGTCGGGCAATGCCACTACTCAGTTGTGATAATAATTTTGTAACATCCTCGACCAACAACAATGCCCAGGTAATGCTACCACTGTGGAATATTTACATATATATATAACATGCATTTTAATCGAAGTAAAACACATAACAAAAAGTTATTGTTACCATTCAGATTCAAACATTATTAACAGTAAATCCACATGCAATGAAACACATGATAATGTTCAAGCATTAGTAGCACAAACATGCATAACATATAAATTAAGCATAGACTCATACTTATCTTTTCAACTGGAGTAGCACCACCAACTGCATGTAGACCTTCCATGAACCTCCTAGCCATAGACCGCACTTCTCATCACTCTCAACAGTAGGTCACCCCCGAGATGGAACTAAGCTCCATCGAGGGAAAGGGAATCCTAGACTAGGCTGAGGTTACAGGAAACTACACAGTGCAACTGGAGGATTCTCTCTAGGATCCTTCTTACACCCACTACTCACGGACTCTCATTCCCCACATGTATGTCCCACCCCAGGAGTATACACCTTCATTGTCACACAGTCCATCGGATGCTTCACCTCCCTTGCCTTGGGCTTCAACAACAGGCCAAACCGGAATTATCAGAGCTTCATAGCTGGTGTTGGAATCTCTCTAGGAGAAAAACACTTCCCAACAAAACTCTCTCACTTGGAGAGAGCTTCTCACAAGCCTGGAAACCTGCCTCTTCAACCACGGGCTTGAAAAACTATTTCTTCAACCAATTTCGACTCAATTCCTGCAAGGTAAGAATAACAATAACAACAACAACAACAACATTCAGATTACTCATGGGTGACAATAGCAACAACAAGAAAATGGTTATGGACACCCCAAAATGGTAACAGTTGATCACTAAGACACAACATGGCTCAAGAAACTTATGGCATTAACCCAAAGACGGTTCAGTGCGGACTCGGCTCTGCAAAAGCAGATAGGTTGGTTACATGGCTCACGCAGGTCGGCTTCACAGTTCTGGGTTTTCAGAGGTGCGTGACCAGGAAACAATGCAGAGGTCGATCATCCATGTTTCAGGTTTATATTGCATCAACCACTAGACATAGAAAAGCTCAGGCGATTACATGATGTGTCGGCTTCTCAACAAGAAACACTCAGTTTAGGAACTGTGTGGCTGCAACAACCAACAGTTATCAAAGAACACACTTAGACAAGTACGGGTGCTCAGACTTCTCTGGAGGCACAGATCAATCAATGGGTTTCCCCTTATTCAGGAGGAGTGGGCAGAAAACAAGATGCAAAGGGCAATGACCAGCTCACAAGTTCAGAAAGAAGATGGATGAATGGCCCGGATGAACCCCTAACCTAGCTTAACTCATCCGCTTTAACTGCATGCACTCAGGTTGACACTTGTATTCCTGGAGCTGCATGCACTCCACTTCACATGCGTGCCCTTTCCAAGAACTTAGGACAACATTCATCAATTGTCCACCTTAGCCTTTAGGAAATAATATTAAAATATTATTCCTCTAGAGATAATCCCTCTAAATTATCCCCTAGGCCCAAACAGATAGCCCCCTCCATTGCCCAACCTTGTGGAAGCTTAGTCCCCCATCACTCTTTCTTCGTGGTCGGTCTACACACATTAGTGTTTATATTTTTATTAATGTTCTACATAATTACATATACAAAAATTAGGCTCAGTGGCCTTGGCATCTGGCTCACCAACCTAATAAACACATAAGTATTTCAGCTTATAACCACTTGGCTCACCAGCCTATAAGAAACAATACAATTCATAAGGGGCTTAGCCTTGGGGTATTACAATCCTCTCCCCTTATTTTTGCACTGTCCTCAATGCAACTTACTTACACATATATAGTTAAAAAATTATTCAAAATATCCAAGCTTGAACTATTGGAATCCCATTATCCATCTTTACTTTCAAGCACCAATTCTGGTATCCATACTGCAGTTGAAACTCAATTTCTCTACTCCATAGAGTGTTGAAAAGTCAACAAAAAACATGTGTCTAATTTACTTTTCCCTTAAATAAATTAGACAATAAATATTA
>JASDQU010106044.1:68698-85555 GCA_032191745.1 Picea mariana
CCCCCCCCCCCCCCCCCCCCTCCGTTAAAAACAGAATGGATGAGGGGGTCCGGGACCAACTGTGAGCCGTTGATTGCAGCGCTGTGATCTGAACCTTTGGAAGGTGAATGAGACATAGGTGAAGGTGGAAAAAATCACATATGGGAAAAACTTAGGATAAGGGTATTTTCATGGGTTTCTTTCGACATTTCTCATTCACACCAACAAGGGGGACATCAAATCAATTGCATTTTGGGAATTGGAGTCATAGAGAAACAGCTTTACCAGTCTGGCTTCATTTCAGCAAGTGGGGCAAAGCAATTAACCTACGTCCTAACCTACTGTCACAAGGCAATTAACCCAGATTAAACATTTGGGTCAAGATTTTATTCTTTCTAGGGGCTACCTGACCAGGATTAGATGGTCTGATCAGATGCATTCACTAAGTCTAACCTAGGGGCTATCTGATCAAGATTAGACAGTATGATCAGATGCATTCACTAATTCTAACAGCATTGAAAATTTAAAAGAATTTGGTCATGCTTGAAAGGTATGACCAAATTGTTATTATTGCATGGGGCCTTTGCTTCAATTCTTTTCTGCCCTCTTTTCTCTTTTTCTTTTTCTTTTTATTTTCTTTTACACAAATTATTTGAAGAATGCAATATCATTTGTGAACCAAATCACCAGATGCAGATAATATCCAAGTCATAAGATGATTCCCATAAATTATGGGGTGATAACAACGTCCACTAAGACCTAGTTGGTCTATCGGACCTTACGACAGTAAGTGATTACTTGTGATTCTTTAGAATTTTTTTTCTGTGCTCGAAAAGCATTAAGAGATGCTTTCCAAGATCACCATACTTTTGTTGAGTTAAGAGGTTAGGAAGGTTGGTAGTGTGATCAATATTTTGAAAATGAGATCTAATATGGGTATAAGCTAGACAATCTAAGAGAAAGTGTTTTTCATCTTCAACCTTCTTAGTGTCACAAAGGTGACACACTCTTTCATCATATGGTGTTTTAGGAATTGACCAATGCCTAGTTTCACTATGGAGCTCGTGAGAATTTGTTCTTATCTTAGCAATGCTTATTTTTTTCTTTACACTTGGCAAAACATATAGATAATTTTGATCTTCTATATTAGTGTTGATTACATCTTTATCATAACTTAATTTTCTTTTTTCCTCTAACTCTTTATCACACCACATTTTTTCCTTAAATTTTGATTTGACATTTTTTTTAATAGTATCTTTATTCTGCAAAATGGTTTATTCCATGATTCCCCAATAGTTTAGCCAATACCGGGCGTCTTTATGCCATCCTTGCTTGAGTCGATGTTGGTTATGACTCGATTTTGAAGAAATTTTAGGTAGCCTCTTGTCTTCCATGTTGTTTAACTTGTTCTTATACATTAGGTATCTAGTCATATCCATGCTCTCAATGGGGGAGAGGCTTGTTTCTACGAGGAGGATAGGATAGGGCATACTTCCTTTAATTTTGAGATTATAGGTTATAAAAAAAAATTGTATTTGCTCTATCTATCTCCAGGATTCATGAGAGATACTACAGCCCTAGAATTCACATCCATAAAGAATAACAGGTGTAAGAAGAGTCTCAAAGAGGAGTTTCTTCTTATCCCAACTCCAAAGATCAGCTAATTTACAATTGTTTTCAAGCCCATAATAAGCTTTCCATCCCCCAATAATCATTTTCTCAATGCTATAATTCCAATTGAGCTTGTGGTGAATATCAATTCGAAGATATTTGTATGAAGTCACTTCCTCCAAGTTGTTGTTGTCATATAAAAAAGTATCATAAGGGATCTTATTGGATTTAATAATCACGACCTTAGTCTAATCAATATTAACAATCATACCCATATTGGAGCAAAAGTTCTTGAGGATTCTTAGTTGGTTTTAAAGATCATGGGGACTCCTTGCCATAAGAATGATATCATCAACATAAAGAAGATGATTTATTACTATTCCAGTGAGAGTAGGGTCGACACAACCTGATTTTTCCAAGCATTCTTCTAACCTATCAATGTATATGCCAAAAAGGGTAGGGGACAAGGGACAACCTTGTTTGACTCTGATATTGCAGTTAATCTCTTTTGACCAACCCTATGTGTTTTTAATCTTAGCAATAATGTTATCATACATCCTTATTGCAATAGCCCTCAACTCCAGAGGCACTTTCATCTCTTCCAACCTCTTCCAAAGGTTTTTCCTAGGAACCATGTCAAAATATTTTCTAAAGTCAACAAAACAACAAGAAAGATTGGTTTTAGTATTGCATAACTCCTCTGCAATGATCCTAAAGGTAACAAGATGTTCCACAATTGAATGATATATCCTAAACCCAGTCTGGCCTTTAGCTCTTTTACCGTGACTTTCTAGCCAAATGCTAATCTTCTTTTCCAAAATAATTCCATAAAGCTTGGCTAAAATCGGGCTAATCATAATGGTCCTATAATTAGAGGGAATGTTTTTATCCCCATTTTTAAAAATAGGAACAATGAGGTTTTGCATCCAGGGTTTAGGGAAGCCCTGCTTGACTGCTAAGTTGAAGAGCTTGTGTATGTGAGGGATAAGGATTGGCCCTCCACTTTTAAAAATTTCAGCTTCGTAGCCTTCAATGTCCTTAGCTTTCCCATTTGTGAGTAGCTTAACCCTGAACTCTATGTCATCTAAAGAAAAAACTTCTTCCTTTGTAGGGACAATAAGAATGGTTTCCATGGCATTAGGGAACTCGTAAAGATTTTTAAGGTAGGAATTCCAGTCTGTTAAGTGAATCCTATTATTTTTTTTAGTATTGCGTTTTAGAATTTGGCTCTAGAACTTCTTATGATCCAACTTGTATAGTTGTGAAAGTTTCTCTTGCCTTTTATTGATAGAGTATCTTTTTTTCCTTTTAATTATGGCTTTTTACATATTGATCTTATCGAGTTTTAAGGGCTCATTAGAAGTATCACTAATGGATTTCCTAGCAATTTTACATTCTTTATCATACTAAGGGTCGGTTTTTCTATTATGGTTTTTATGGGACACCTCGAAAAAGAACTTGTTAATAGAAGTGGAAAGAGTAGTTGTAAAATTATGATAGAGTTCTTCAATGTTGTCCTTATAAGTTAGGAGGTTTAATTTACTATTTAAATTCTTTAAGAAAATGTCAACTTTACTTTTGTCAAAGCGCAAATTCCATTGATTATCAGAATTCTCTTCAATGGTGCTCCTATGCATGGAGAATTTTAGAGTTAGGGTTAAAGGTTTATGATCAGAGTCATGCTCATGGTCATTTAAAAGGTCAAAAGTTGTTATTTGGTCAGAAACGAGGATATCAGATATCACATAATCTACAACACTACTATCTATCCCATGAATACAAGTCATTTGGTTGGAGTTTGGCCACTTCATCACTCCATTGCAAATTATTAGGTCTTGAGAGCTGAAGAGCTTGACCAACTCAGTACCAAACAAATTCTCAATTAGGTCTTTAGAGCTTCTTTTGTAGCTATTAGATAAAACAAGGTCTTCATCTAGCCATAAAGGATTATGGTTGGAGTCATCACTTAAAAGAGTAGCTTGTTTAGTTGCAGTCCTAGCATTAAAGTCTCTTAGCAGGAGGATATTACCTTCATTTTTCAAATTATAAATATCTTGTTCTAAATTATTATAGGGACAATTTTTATCTAGGTTATTTTAAATTATACTTTAGTAATGTATTTATTAAAATTGTATCAATGTATTAATTTAAATTAATATATTACAATATACATTAATGTATTTATGTCATTTATAGTCATGACTATATGAAACTATGATCATAATGAACCATAGTCATCTTCAATAAATATATTAATATATTACTACTTGAATAATGTACTTATTAAGGTTTTATTACTTTGATAATTTATTATTAATGTACTAATATTTTGTCAATCTATTAATTAATAAAATATGAATACTGTAATATGTTATATTATGCATTAATGTATTAATACTTTATCATCTTTAATAAATGTATTGATATATTATTACTTGAATGATGTAATTATTAAGGTCTTATTACTTTGATAATTTATTATTAATGTATTAATATTTTATCAATTTATTAATTTATAAAATATGAATACTTTAATATGTTACATTATACATTAATGCATTAATACTTTAAATTATACACTACAGTAATGTAATAATGTATTGTTAATGTATTAATACTTTAATAATGTTTTACTAAATACATTAAGTTCAATTTATTGCTACTTTATTAATATATTACATTAATAGTGTATTTATTGATGTATTTAATATATTATTAAGGTATTACTTTATTAGTGTATTAATACTTTACCAATGTATTAATTCAAAATGTTTTAATTAATTAATACATTACATTGTTAAAGTATCATTAATGTATCATTGATGAATGAGAAATCGCTCTGCATCTAGGGTTTAGACAACCACAGCTGCCGCGGCCTGAGCCTAGAAGATGATAGCCCCACAGGGGCCCCTGAATCGCAGGGAGGGGGCATCGTCCGGCGTCACCTATAGCCAAATCACTGCCAACGAAGACCCTGGAACAGGAACGAAGAGGCCGACCTTTGAAACACCTCCAGACATGTGTGTGCAACTCCTGGAAGAAGGCACCTTCAAAGATCGGGAAATGGACATCGACCCAGCCAAGGAAAAGATCCCTGCAAATGCTTCACCCCCATGGGTGCCAAGGAAATGCAACCCACAGGCACCACAGGCCCCAAAATACATGGTCAACTCACCGCGCATTGAAGAATAGAAACAATACTTGTGAGATAATGCCTTAGTAGGAAAGATTTTAGGGCTTTGGCCCTCTGAGCGTGACCTGGTAAAATGGATACAGTACTAGTGGAAACCAAAGGGCCACTATGATCTGCAACTGGGCTCGAAGGGATTTTTCACAATCATCTTCCACAACCTAGAAGATCGGAACCGCATCTTCGATGGAGGGCCATACTTCTATAACTCGGCTCGACTATTCCTGAGATTTTGGACAAAAAAGTTTAGCCCTGAAAAGGAGGACTTCGCCCATGCGCCGGTATGGATCAGACTGTACTCCTTCCCCCAGGAATTCTGGCTGGAAGAGGTCCTAGCAGGCATCGACAACACTATTGGCATATACGTTAAGTCCTCCGAAGCCACTAAGCAGCGACGCTACATGTCATATGCAAGAATCTGCGTATATCTGAACATAGCTAAGTTGCTCCCGGGATCCATTACTCTGGAGTATCATGACGAGGACTGGTCCCAAACCATTGATTATGAACACATTCCATTCCGATGCAGGAAATGCCATGAACATGGTCACCTTTTCAGAGAGTGCCCTCTTAACCTGATCAACAAAGAAGGAAATCCAGAAAGCGGCAAGGACAAGGAAGGATTCGTACAACCAACAACAAGAAAGCGGCAGGGAGGCAGAAGGAAACCGGCCCAGGTAAGTAAAGATCCGTCTACTAGCAATAAGTTTTCCATTTTACAAGATCAATCAGAAACCCCGACAAACCCTGCAAATCAAAATGCACCACTCCCGCAAAATGAACCCCAGGCCATGAGCCACGGTCCTGAGCGACTCCCAAAGAACAAGGAAGCAGACCTTACACCCCCAGGCTTGGGCCGGGATACGCCAGGCCCCCAGGAGTTAGAAGATGGAGATGAGGACATGGAGTTGGAAGAACAAGACCTAGCTGGAGTGGATCTGGATCACCTTGAGCATGTCCACAGACATCAAAAACTCTACACCATACCCAGAGATCAACTAAGGAAAGTGCAGAAGGTATTTCTCAAATCCTCTATAGGATCCTCAGCCCGGGCTAGCAAAGCCCCAGGAATCCAGGGAAGTCAGACAAAAAATCCAACTAAAGGCCAAAAACACGAGAAGAAAAGAGGCAGAAAATCCACAAACAAGCTCATACAGGAAATCAAGAACTTTATGGTGAACTCGGGGTAGATCCACCTAATATCGGATAGCTTCCCTCCTCTCCCCACCCCCCTGTCATCATGAAGATCATATCTTGGAATATCAGAGGCCTTAACAGATGTAGAAAATAAAAAATTCTACGAGAACTGATCATAGTGGAAACCCCAGACGTTGTACTGTTACAAGAAACAAAATGTACCTCAGAAGACATAGACCGACTACTTCCTTATTGCTGGAGACAGGGAAGAGCGGTTTCAATAGATGCCATAGGTACGGCTGGAGGAGTTGCTATCCTCTGGAATACCAATGCTTTACTGATGGAAAGCTTTTACACCACCAGATGGTCTATCACAGCAGAGTATAGGCACATCGGCTCTAACAAGCCTGGACACCTAACCAATATATATTGCCCGACCAGCCCAAGGGACAAACAGGCATTCCTCAGAAGCTTGAGACACTTATCCGGCCTAACAGAGCATGATAGATGGATCCTTGGCGGGGATTTTAACATCATCTACAGCCTGGAGGAAAGAAAAGTGGGATCAAGACGACTGGACCAAGACTCCTGCGACTTCAACAGCCTAATAGATGATATTCATCTAATTGACTTGGAGATCAACAACGACATTCACACTTGGATGAACAGAAGAATGGGGGTGCATCAAATAGCATGCAAACTAGATCGCTTCCTCATATTGGAACCTCTGATGATGGACGGCACGGCAATGGAATCTACGATCTTGAATCTCCCTGGATCAGATCACTGGCCCATATGATTATGTGTGGATGTTCCAACCACTCCTGGGAAGAAACCTTTCCAATTTGAGCAGTTCTGGATGGATCATCCGGACTTCTAGGCAAACATCCAGGACTGGTGGAGGTAGGTAGAGATACCAAACAGATCCAAAATGTATCGATTCCAGCATAAGCTAAAGAATCTTAAGCAAACGCTTAAACTCTGGAATAAGCAAACTCTCGGCAGCATCTTTGACTCACAAAAGCAGTTGTCCAAGCAAATAGAGGAGATACAGCTTCAGATTAGGGAGCAAGGGTTAACAAATGAGCTAAAAGAACAGGAACTCAGAGTAGCCCAACAAATCGAAGATAGAAAGAGACAGGAAGAGATATTGTGGAAGCAGAAGTTGTGTATCCAATGGCTCTAGGAAGGGGAACGTAACACCAAGTTCTTTTATCGAACTGTAGTCCAGAGAAGGCATTCCAACAAGATCACACATCTCATCTCGGATGAAGGAGAAAACCTTCACTCTCATGCTGATTTGGAAACAAACCTGATCAACTACTTTCAAAATATCCTCACAGAGCCCATCCCAGATAGACAGGCAACAATCAACAAGATTACAAGACATATACCCTCACTTGTAACTCAAGAGAAAAACGTTTCTCTGTTCCGACCCTTCACCATTAAAGAAGTATATCAAGCATTGCAAGACACCCCCAAGTGCAAGGCCCCAGGCCCTGATGGCTTCACAAGCGAATTTTTTCACTATTGTTGTCCGATGATCAGGAAAGAGGTCTGGGAAATTCTGGAGGATTCTCGAGTCACAGGAAAAGTCCTTCAAGCTCTCAATGCCACTTTTCTCACCTTAGTTCCTAAAGAGGGGCAGGCACATCAGGCCAAGTAGTACCGACCTATTGCTCTCTTCAATGTGATTTACAAACTCCTTACAAAGGTAATAGCCCGGAGACTCAAGCTGATCTTACCAACAATCATTTCCTTGGAGCAATCGGGTTATGTTGAGGGTAGGGAAATCTTGGACAGCATCATCTTGGCTCATGAAGTAATTCACTCCTTGCAGAAAACCAAAACCCCGGGTATGCTCCTCAAATTAGACCTCTCTAAAGCCTTTGACAAGATTAGCTGGGAATACATGTGAGCAATGCTCCTGGCTTTTGGTTTCAACCAAAGTTGGGTAACTTGGATTTTAAATTTAACCTCCTCAGCCTTCTTCTCTCTACTTATAAATGGTGTACCCTCGAATCCCTTCTCCCCATCAAGAGGAATTAGACAGGGAGATCCCCTTTCCCCCTTCCTCTTCATCATCTTAGCCGAAGGACTCAGTCACTCCATTCATGCTGCTATAGAACAGAACCTCCTAACAAGCTTACCCCTGCATGGAATTTCACCCCCTATCTTGCATAGCCAGTTTTTGGATGACACACTCTTAATGGGAATCCCTACTATGCGAGAAGATAGCTCTCTTCAGGAGATTCTCCAAACCTTTTCTGAGGCCTCAGGACTAGACTGTAACAAGGACAAATCCCAAATCTTCTTCTTTAACACGCCTCCTCAGATCCAGTGACACATCTTAGATATACTCGGTTTCAACAGAAACTCCCTTCTGTACAAATACCTTGGCATCCCATTGATTGACAACGTGCTCCGGAACTCCTCCTGGGAGCACCTTTTATCTTCCTTCTCCAAAATACTCTCCTCCTGGACTTATAGGGCCTTGAAATTACCAAGTTGCCTCATTCTGCTCAAAGCTATTCTACAAGCTCTCCTGATCTATGTTTTCTCTGTGTTGGCTGCCCCAAAGTTCGTCCTCACCACCATCAAAAACTTACAAAGAAACTTTATTTGGCAGGGCCTCAACAAAGAGAAGAAGATAGCACTAGTTAGCTGGGAAAAGCTCTATCGACCCAAACAACAGGGAGGATTGGGAGTAAGAGACCCCTCTATAATGAACAAGGTTCTTAGCGCCAAAATTTGGTGGCGCTGGCTGAAGAACCCCAGTGATCTTTGGGCTAGACTGTGGAGGAAGAAATATACCCCCAATACGACAGAGAAAAACCTAATCATATGGAATGGAGACAACTCGAGCTCTCTAATTTGGACAGTGGCCAAGAAGAATAGACAGTTGGTCACCCAACATGCTTTCTGGGAGATAGGGAATGGGGAAACGACTCTGTTCTGGAAATATTTCTGGCAGCAATGGCCAGCCCTGAGTGCTGAGGATTGGGCCCGTGACATCTACACCCAAGATACACAGACAGGCCTGACAAGAGTAGCGCATTACTGGCAGGACAATCCCACAGAGGAAACCTAGTGATGTTGGCATCTGGATAGGGAGCGCATTAACCTCAGGGAGCATGTCGATTTGGCACCTCTGTAAGAGGAGCTGACTAAGCAGAGAATACCCATAATTGCAGGTGAGGATATTCTTCGATGGGGCTATAGACCACAGGGCTTCTTTAGCACACGAGAAGACTATCAGATAAAAGCTCAGTCGAACCCCCCCCCCCCCAGATTCGGAAGTCTGGGGAAAAATATGGAATCTTAATCACTGGCAAAAAATCACGCTTTTCCTATGGCTGGTCTCTCACTCAAGCATTCTAACCTGGGACAATCTCCTAAAAAGAGGTTTTGTGGGACCCTTTTTATGCATTTTGTGTGGAGAGGCCGAGGAAACCATGAATCATCTCCTCAACACTTGCCCATACATAGCTCAAATTTGGGATCAAGTAGCGATCATCATGCGTACCTCGGATCGCCTCAGAGACAAAATCCTAGCAACCATCACGAATTGGAGAGATCAGGCTTTCCAGTCCCCCCTCCTCAATCGAATCTGGCAACTTATACCTGGCTTTATCCTTTGGCAAACCTGGAAAAAAAGAAATAGAATAATTTTCAGAAACACCTCTCTCCCGTGGCAACAGTGTTGGAGTCAATGCTATCGCAACATCATGGAAACTCTCCACCTCAGGAACTGGTCGGATGTAGATTCATCTTGCTCTCCCTCGGAGCTCACCATACTCCGATACTGGACCCCTCTTCCCTCTCTTCAGACTCGGCCCCTCCTCCCTTCTTCCACCAACCCTTCGAGCAGCCCCTCCCTCTGGGCCCCTCCTCCAGAGGATTTTGTTAAGCTAAATTTCGACGGAGCCTCTAAAGGCAATCGTAGCGCCGCTGGATATGGGTTGGTCTTTTGTGATCACCATGGACACATACTTGAAATAGTGGAAGGATCCCTTGGGCATTCTACAAACAATGTAGTAGAACTCTGGGGACTCATCAAAGGACTGCAACTGGCCATCAAAAGTAATTATACAAAGGTGATTGTAGAGGGGGACTCTCAAGTCATCATCAGGCTACGTCGAATCTTAAATGGAGCAAAACTGGACAGTATCTGGCCCAGCTGGAGATTGTCACATGGCTTACAGATCATCGCAGGCTTACTAAATCCAAATCAGGTCATAATTCCCACACACATCAGAAGGAAGGAAAATCAAGTTGTTGATGAACTTGCTAATTTGGGCCCCAACTGGAGAGAACCAGACCTTCACTATCATGCAGCCCAGGATCAAAATCATCCTATCCTCCAGCAGTGCATTCGCAAAGCTGGAATGATAGATACCCCCCGGATGGGGTGTCAGCGAGGATATCATGGCAGGAGCTAAGCGAGGGTACTGGGCGTAGTGGCATGGAGCCACATGATGGGCCTGTACCACAGCCCATCGCCCCACCTGAAGTTTAAATGGTGTTTATGGTGATACGATGGCGCATTTACGCCGAAGTCCTTTCCCCTCACTGCAATTTTGAATGAATTGGTTCATTATGGATGCAGTTCACCTCTGTTCGATGTTTGCAGGGCTCCTCCCTATGCAGCTTAAGTTTATCCCTGTTCTTCTCCTCCGGAGCGCGCTATCCCCTCTCATTCCCCTCTACCAGGAGACCTTCGTTCCTTCTGCCAGCTGCACTAGGCTTCCAATGACGCGGCCAAGAGGCAGACCGAGACGGGGTTCTCCCTGGAAGCCTCGGAGGCCCTCAATTACACCTCCAGACTTGACCTTTGATGATTCCTCCCCTCGCCATCAGTTTGACTTTACTCCTGTCTCTCTGCAAGATCTGCAGTTAAGCTCCATGGTTGTAATTCCACGAACTCCAATTGCACTCCTTCAGCTCTTTCAAGACTCCCCAGCTGCCCCTCCTAACCCCGGGCCCTCCCATGACCCTCCGGGTAACCTGGACTGCGGCCCTTTTCCACAGGAGGCGCCTAAGACTGCAAGACTTCACTCCCAGGATTCCTTTGATAAAGAACAATTCAGGAATAGCCTGTCTGTACTTCACAATCTAGTTTTTGAGCTTAGACAGGAGGTGGCAGATTTACACTTTCGCATACAAGCTACGGACGTAAAGGTGGCAAGTTTCCTCCAAATTATATCGTCCATGCATGCAACCCTGTTCCTGAATCCTATTGAAGATGATAAAAATGAAGGTCAGCACCACGTGCCAAGCCCAGTAGACATAAGCAAGCAGAAGGACACGTGCGAGGGCGACACCGAGGGAGCTAAGGGCAACAAGGAAGCAGGCAAGAAGTGGAGTGACGAGACAATGTACATTGAGGAAGAGCCTTGGCCAGGAGACCTTTCAACCACGTGAACCAGCTACCAGCCAGGTGTCTAAGTTTTCACTGTTTAGGTGCTAAGTCCTCTCAGGTTTAGGTCGTAGATGATAAATAGTATAAATACTCTCTTACTGGTTTCACTGATGACTTGTTGGACTAATGCATTTGTAGGGCTGGCTGGACTGGTTTCCCCATGGCTGGGGTAGTCTAATAACTACAGCTTGAACATCTTTGTATTTTGCTATCTTGCTTCATTTTTTGAAAGCTCTTAATATACATACACTCTTATTTACAAAAAAAAAAAATTATCATTAATGTATTATTTATTTGTTAATGTATTAATGAGTGAATCAATGTATACTTTAATTTATTAATGCATTATTAATATATTAATAGTTTAGTATGTTACACTATACATTAATGTATTAGTACTTTAATTTATACATTACATAATAAAGTATTATTAAATAGGTCAATGTGTTACTATTTTATTAAGGTATTACTTTATTTATGTATTATTACTTTAGTAATATATTTATAAATGCATTTAACTTATTTAATGTGTTATTATATTTAATATTTTTATTGATGTATTTAATGACTTATTAATGTATAACTTTATTAGTGTATTCATACTTTAACAATACATTAATTTATGATGTATTAATTTATTGATACATTAATAGTTCATCGATGATGATGATTAACGTCCACTAAGACCTAATTGGTCTATCGGATCTTAAGACAGTAAGTGATTACTTGTGATTCTTTAGAATTTTGTTTCTTTGCTCGAAAAGCATTAAGAGAAGCTTTCCTAGATCGCCATACTTTTTTTGAGTTAGAAGGTTAGGAACGTTGGTAGTGTGATCAATATTTTGAAAATGAGATCTAAAATGGGTATAGGATGGACAATCTAAGAGAAAGTGCTTTTCATCTTCAACCTTCTTAGTTTCACAAAGGTGACACACTCTTTCATCCCATGGTGTTTTAGGAATTGACCAATGCCTAGTTTCACTATGGAACTCGTGGGAATTTGTTCTTATCTTAGCAATGCTTATTTTTTTCTTTACACTTGGAAAAACAGATAGATAATTTTGATCTTCTAGATTAGGGTTGATTACATCTTTATAATACCTTAATTTTCTTTTTTCCTCTAACTCTTTATCATACCACATTTTTTCCTTAAATTTTGATTCGACGTTTTTTTTAATAGTATCTTTATTCTGCAAAACGGTTTCATCCATGATTCCCCAATAGTTTAGCCAAGATCGGGCATATTTATGCCATCCTCGCTTGAGTCGATGGTGGTTATGACTTGATTTTGAAGCAATTTTAGGTAGCCTTTTGTCTTCCATGTTGTTTAACTTGTTCTTATACATTAGGTATCTATTCATAGCCATGCTCTCAATGGGGGAGAGGCTTGTTTCTATGAGGAGGATGGGATAGGGCGTGTTTCCTTTAACTTTGAGATTATAGGTTATAAAATTCTTTTGTATTTGCTCTATATTTCTTCGAGATTCACGAGAGATACTACAGCCCCAGACTTCACATCCATAAAGAATAGCAGGTGTAACAAGAGTCTCAAAGAGGAGTTTCTTCTTATCCTGACTTCTAGCAGCTACGAAAACAAATAACAGTGGATAGGCTCTTCTACAACCTGCTCTATGCACAAGTAATTACTTCACACCAAGTGCAAGCAATCTGGCTCCTAGATCCTTCTCACTCTCTACTTGTTTAGATATGCATCCACTCCAATAGCATACATTTCAACGATGCATCCACACGATATTGCAGCAACAAATAAACAATTGCAAACAACAAATCAATTCTCAACAAATTGCTCCTCTTTCAAACAACAAATATTGTCGATCCTCCTAATCTCAGGTTTCTACGCAGGTCGTGCAGGTCATTAGTATGCACGATGCAACAACATACAACTCCACTTCATACCACAAACAAGAATTTTATCTGTCGGAGTTCTAAATGGACCGACCTTTAACATAATTTTTTAAAAATGTTCCAAGAAAAATCTTAGTTAGATGATTCCTGTCAAATTTCCCTGCTAATAAACGATTTCCGAGCCAATTCCCCTCTCCTAACAACTTCAGTTAATTTTCCGACATGAATAGTCTCATCAGGAACACTTTCTTGCTACAGCCTCCTCGAATAGAAGATTCCACCACTGAATTCACCAATGTTTGAGCAGTTCCCTTAAATGCATTGAAATTGGACCTCTTTCAATGACTTTAGCCAAACTTCATGCACAAATAAAGACCGCAATAGCCTTTCAGGTCACTTACACGAGATAATTCCACAATTCCATAAAATTGTGAGGCTTCAACTAAGAAGGTTAAATGTGTGGAATCCTTTCAGTGCATAATTGTTTCTAAAACAAAAATCTTTAAATATCCATGCTCATCGCACTAGATCGTTGTTCCACTCATGAAGATATTCCTCTTCGAATACTCCACGCAGTTATCATTTCTTCCATGACTTCGGCTTACAACACAATGATTTTGCTTTCACAACAACGATTCTCCTTCAACAGACGTGCCTAGATGCTACCTATGCTCTGATACCAACTTGAATTACATAGTGAATAATAAAGCGATACAGTGAGGCCACAATGGATCACACTAGTGAGACTAAGTTCTCACATATCTGAATTTGATCAATTGTATACGAAATTATTGGCTAGGATAGCTTCTAACATCCTCTTAAATTTGTGGATCTGAAAACCACTCAAAGACTAAACTACAGTATAATAGAAATCCATTTTAACCATTTCCTAACTATGGAATTTCGCAACTATTATCCAACATCTTCGTATTTCTCATACACACATTGATATAAATGGACAAAAATAAATAGATTGGTATATGAATCAATATACATGAAAATCTTAAACTTACAAAACAAAAAAAAAACTACATGTTGACATGAGATATACTTCTAAGCGTACACATAATTACATCGCACACTTCTAAACGTACACATACATACATTACATACATGGAGACATGGGTTACAAGGGTGGCCAACAATGTGCACTTAAGTACCACTTGTATTTTATGCATGTATGATTCCCTCACCGAGGATTTATGCGCTAAACGATAGATATTTGTAGCTTTAAGACACTGGAATATGCCTCTACCCTACAAAAAAAATAAACCACAATTTTTTTCTAAGGAAACCACTTTGATACCACTTGTAATGTACCATATCTATTATAATCGCCAAAACAGAAATATTGCAGAGAATAACAACGGAACAACACAATAGATGAAACCACAACACCAAAATAATACCTTTATTGATAGGAAACAATGTTCACTTGCCTCTTCGAGGGGGAAAACTTCAATAGAGAAGCACTCTTTTACAATAATTCTCAAGAAAAAAACTTGCCATGCCCTCAAATGCTATTTATACTAAATCTATCTACCAAATGAACATTCTAGAGGAATATCTTCTAGAAGTGGAACAAAATTGACTTATTCTTCCTTATTACTAAGCCTTATTAATATTGTTGTTTATTACATGGAAAATATATTATTCTACCTACATGAGGGGTTAGGGAGGTTAGGTTTGTAACATCTACAATAGAAGTGTCTGGTGAATGCAGATACGAATAATGAGAATCACCATTTATTTTAGTACCAGCTCCATTATCATCTTTCTTGGATCAACAACATTTCAATACTGAAAAACATCTGAACAATATGACTATCTAAACCCTAACCCTAGATATAATATTAGATATAGTATTCCCCATTAATAACATAAGCTCAGACTGCAAATTGCATGAGGTCGAATTGCAACTTATATGAGTTCAATAAAGTGAAACATTAGCTTTATAAAGAATATAGTTTGAATATCAAAAAACCAAGCAAGTCATGTTCAATTACACCTTTTCATGACAACCTCTTTGGCCATGACATAGCTTCTTCTTCACCTCTCCTCTTTGATATTATTGATTAACACTAAATTCTTTATAGAATCCATTTTTTTTGTTGAGTTTAATGATATTTCACCGCCATATCTCGAACGGAACTAGTTGTAATGATCAATCTAATCATGAAAAAAAAGAGGTTAAGTACACTTTGAATTCACAAAACAATGTGAAAATGAAGTAAGACTTTTCTTTCATAGATACAATTTTCAATGTAGAGAAAAAAAAATTCTTAAACCTACCAACTTACATTTAATCACATCTTAATTTCAACCATCTTAATTTCAACCAAAGGAAAAATAAATTCAAGAATTACAAAGTAAATGCTTCACCCTCATACAACTAAATTCAAGAATTACAAGGTAAATGCTTCATCCTCGTACAACACACCTCATGCCAAGATTTTGAGTTGCTACATCCTTAATACTCTCTACAAATAAGTTCTTCGCAAGCACAAAATGAACCTCCTCCATTTGCATCCTTCGTAGAAAGTAGGCGATGCCAGTGATCAAACATTTTAAACCTTGTAATGGATGGAAATTGAAATCAAACATTTTAAACCTTAAAAATTGTACATTGTTAAAACAATATCGTATATTTTTTAAACCTTTGGCAAGGCCATGTATCACTGAAAATGATTTTGAAATATTTTTCTTTGAAACTGCATAATTCCAAAAAAAYATCAATATGTAACATTTGTATTGAATTTCTTTTAAACAAGAGGGCAGAAAAGAAAATTGTAGCTCTTACAACGACTCATGTACCCTCATGGCAATAAATAGGCTCCACTATACATCTTATTTCATAATGGTTGTGTTGACGCCATAACCCTTACTGTTCAAATCCCCATGTCCACATGCACATGCTGCAAGATGTATAAAATAAAAACCCTAAGTGAAATGCATAAAGTAGGTTTTAGAGTATTAATTTATTATGAATTTTTAAATGAGTAATAGCATTACCCATGGTGGTCAGCGCAATAGAATCATTGTAAAAGGTCGTGAAGCAAACTTCCAACATCGTTGGCATGTGAAGTGGGCATTGTTATTCATCGTTTTTACCACGTTCTATTTAAAGGAAACAACAATTTGGCCCATATTCCATTTTTCCACCTGAAATACTCCATTTTCAAAATTTATGGGCGAGAATTATATATAAGAAACAAGAATGAACTCCATCAACAAACAAAGGAACAAATACATGATAAAAATAATGATAAGGCATCGGGTTTTATTATCTTCTAGGTTCGAGCCTATTCCCATGCTTGGCCTGAATGGCTTTCACTGGACCTCGATACAACAAACCTTTGTAAGAATTTCTGGTTATTCCCATGCTTGGCCTGCATGGCTTTCACTGGACCTCGATACAACAAACCTTTGCAAGAATTTATGGTTATTGTGAACATATTGATATTCATTCAACATTTATTATAGTTTGGCTTCCTTACAGATGAGGTGAATTCTGATACGTAATATTTCATTTCACTCCATATAGTTTCTAGTTAGATTTATGATTGTTAACCATCCATTATGAAAGGCATGTGTTAATTGAAATGATGGCCATTGTAATTGAAGCACCCCATCTCATCATCGAACCACATTC
>JASDQU010106044.1:95400-139441 GCA_032191745.1 Picea mariana
TTAATTTAATACTCTTCACTTGAATTAATGAATAACACAACGATACAGAAGGGCTCACATTAGTGAGACTAAGTTCTCACACATTGTATCTGAATTTGATAAATTATATACGAACTTATAGGCTAGGATAACCTCTAACAAACTCCTAAATATGTGGATCTAAAAACCACTCAAAGACTAAACTAGGGTACAATAGAATTTTTTTTTAACCATTTCCTAACTATAGAATTTCTCCATTATTATCCAACACTCCCCCTTAATGGAGAAATGGATTTAATACAATGTTAATACATAACATAAGTAACATGCCTACTGGTCTTAGTCTCAGCTAGGCTTACACTTGACTCTTAACAATTTCATCTTGACCTTTCTTGTTGTCAGATAGTGATGGAGATGGAGCTTATTCCTTGTCTTGTTGCTCCAAATATGTTTCATCTTGACTCTGTTATGCTTCACTGTCCTCTTGGCTTTTTTCTTCTTCATTTTGGAACATGGAAACTGACTATTGTTCTTTGTCCTCAACATTTTTGCAGGTTCTTGGAAGCGTTTGTATTTAATGCTTGTAAATTCTTTCAACTTCTCATAAGTGGGTGGTTGCCCCTTCTGGATACAATCATCAATGTCGTGCTCAATGTAATGTTGTAACATCAATTCATAATAATACTTGATTTCTTCCAGGCTCCACACCATAAGAATTGGCTCAATATTTTCCTCATCAATTTATTCATTGTCTTTCATGTTTTCTTCATAATCAGTCACTACTGAAAATTAACTATTGTCTTGTAAACCTGCACACTCAAAAACATTGTTACAATCACATGAAAAATCATAGGAAGAACCATACTAGTTCTTTTAATTTTGCTCTTCTAAGAGAGATTTCCTTTCTTCGTCTTTCTTCCTTGCCTCTAATGTTGCATAATAATCTTCATTTTTAGCTTCAACAACTATCACAAATGGTTGTTTCATGTGTTCAACCTCTTTACTAGGCTATATTAGATTGTCTTTCACTTGTTTTGTGCATGCAAATGAGCTTTTCTTCTCACCAAACAATAGTTCATCAATAAGATGTTTCTCATGCAACAGAATGGACCACTCTTCATGAGATGAATAGTTTTCATCAAATTTGACCAAATTTACCAAATATTCACACAGGGATTCATCAATAGTTACACATTCATCCCCATCATCTATCTCATTTGAATTCACCAAGTCACTAAATATTGCATCATAGGGAATTTCCTTACTATCACAGGATGCTTCGTTGGCAACTACAGACACACTTTCTTCATCAATCATTGCAATTTCAATGCTACCATTTTTAGTCTCTATTTCACTTACAAAGATTTCAACAACAATACCTTCATCAAATTCAACATTCTCATTCCACTTCTTCATTTCAAGAATATACCAAAATATTTGTGCACTACATATTTTACCAAATTCACCCAAAATACTAGACAAGATGTTTTCATTCAGTGCTGATATAATAAGTTGTAATTCTATGGCACCTCTTCTCTTATCATAGAAATTGATACGACCTTCACAATCATAATTCAATAAATCCACTAACCATAGTAATTTTTTCATTTCAATTGCCCAAGGTTCATAATTTATACTTGAAACCAATGGCAGATTTGGCATCAATATTTTATATATTTCATCAAATTGTTCATTGATTTCTTCATGGTCTTCATTGACCTGATCCAACACTGCATTTTGATCCTCAAGCATGGGTTCTTCATCTGCAACTAGAAACACAGATCATACTGATCTACAAATATAATGATTCGTACTGATGATTCTTTCTCCTCATGTGTTTCATCTTGTTTAATTTTCCTTTGTTGAACTATGACAACTTCACTTTCTACTAGATTCAATAAGGTTGCATTCTCATTTCTATAGCTCAAAAGGTGATGCGGTGTTGCAGATTTGAAGCGAGGTCACAAACTTCATAAAACCTTAACTAAAAGAATTTATTCTGCATTCTACTATCCTTCACACGACACTTCAATTCAATTTTCACATAGCTCCTCCAATCCAGTTTTCATGGGGCTCCTACAATACTCCACAACTGATAATTATCACAAATGGATGCGAACTTCAGGATTGCATCAGATAACGGATACGTCCAATTTCTTTAAATTCGGCAACTGGGTAAGTTTGGAGGGAATCAAACCCACGAGCTTGTTCCGTCTCAGTATCACCTATGTGAGCGATGTGAGGCCAGAGATGGTGTCGACGATGTCCTGGTGCTACTCGAGCTTGATCGTATGGCTGGCGGCAAAATCCATGAGGCGATACAATAATGCACAAGCTCAAAAATAGAATTTCAGTAAGATCACACGAGCTTTGATAAATTCAGTAATCACATTGCGGGGAATTCACGTTATTCATTGCAAAGACAAGCTAGGAAACTGAATAGAGTTGCAATGCTACAAATTTTACGATGGCAATGCCAACAGTTAGCTTGATCACGCAGACTCCTTTGATTTCTAATTCCTCCAGCACGATGACTCCACTTCTGGCATTTACGACAACAAATAACCTTGGACAGGCTCTTCTACAGCCTGCTCTACGCATAACTAATTACTTCACACCATGTGCAAGTGATCTCGCTCTTGGATCCTTTCCACTCTCTACTTGTTTAGATACACATCCACTCCAATAACATACACTTCAGCAATGCATCCACACGATATTGCAGCAACAAATAAACAATTGCAAACAATGAATCGATTCTCAACAAATTGCTCCTCCTGCAAACAACAAATATGATCGATCCTCCTGATCTCAGGTTTCTACATAGGTCACACAGGTCATCAGTGTCCACACTACAACAACAGCCACCTCCGCTTCACACCACAAACCATAATTTTATCTGCCGGAGTTATAAATGGATAGGTCTTTAACAAAAAAATTTTAAAACGTTCCAAGAAAAATCTTAGTTGCACGATTCCGGTGAAATTTGCCTACTAATAAACAATTTCCGAGCCAATTCCCCTCTCCTAACAACTTCAGTTAATTTTTCGACATGACTAGTCCCAAAATGAACACTTTCTTGTTGCAGCCTCCTCGAATAGAATATTCCACCACTGAATTCATCGATGTTTGAGTAGTTCTCTTAAATGCGTTGAAATTGGACTCTTTCAACGACTTTAGCCAATCTTTGTGCAAAAATGAAGACCACAATAGCTTTTCAGGTCACTTACATGAGATAATTCTGAAGAGATCAGAACCAAATGAACACACAATAATGAACAAACACAAATTGTATTGCTCGATTGATTAACACGATTACATTTTCCTCCGATTTATAGAGGCCATAGAAGTTTCTGGAGCGTCCAAAGAGTTTTTGCTGTGGAAATATCTGCAAGCATCGATGGATGTTGGTGGAACTCTCTATAAGTTTGGTGGTTTTTGGTAGGTAGAAATTAATACCTCCAACACTCCCCCCTAATTTCTACTACTAATTACATCTTACATCAATATTTATAATGCCCAATGCTTCTCTCAAATAATCAAATTGGTCTTGTGCTAAAGACTTTGTAAATATCTCTGTAAGTTGCTCATTTGATCTGCAATGTCTCCTCCTTAATGAATACATGTCTTGGTTAGGTCTTTATGTGAGTCATGTCATCATCTTCAGTTTCTATCTTCATATGGTTGGGCTTCCTTCAATGTGCTCCTATTACAATGCTCAGGAACCATCAAATCAAGTGGTTTCTTACTGGTGCTTTTAGCTGACCACGAACCTTGCATGATGGGGAATTTTATTTACACAACACACACTCACTTGAGTTTCATCATACAAAAAAAATTGTTTCTTCTTTGTACCTACATAACATTGATTAATGCTCAAACTTTTGCATCTTCCTTTTTCATCTGCAAACAATTAATCATTGATGTCCATATAAAAAGAGATCCATCTACTGAGATACATGGGTACCATCCGCTATACTCGCTAGTTCTCTAGGTATTATTTTCATGTACATTGTTCATCAATACATTAGACTCCTTTAGCCATAACTTGGTCCCAACCAACTCACACTCTAACATTACTTAATCTCACATCCCTCCCATTAATCGAAGATCTAACTTCTCCGATCACCAACAAACTTAGATACGAGTAACCTACCACCCTCGTACCTACGACTGGTTAATTCCACAGCTTGATGCCACATAAGAGGGATACATGCTACATGATCACTCTAATCCATGTAGGCATGACTCAACAGGGCTTACTAAACACCTGGGGAATATAGCTTTCCTTGCCTATGGATAAGCTTTACAACTTTGGACCAAAAACCTCTAGGGTGTCGGGTACTACCGATCATGCACCCCTTACAACATATATGCATCACTTCATCTAAGGTACAAAAATTACACGTTAAATGCCCAACAAATTACAAGCCCATTACATATGCCCATTTACATCTCATCATTAAGCATTACATAACTTCATTTGGAGTCTTCTTTGTTCTTTACCTATTCCAACTAGAGTCTTTTTTCCTTTTCTTTCACCATCCATTTTTTTGTCTCCTATCACCCTTTGCATCATGAGTCTGTCTTTTATGTCTTTCACATTGCTTCTTGCATCTTGTTTTGTTTCCTTTCAATATACTTTATGGATATGTTTCTTGTTGGAGTTGATCAAGATACAACAAGACAACCTATGACAATGGTTTCACAAACTTAATTGACGCACCACTTGCCATGTTTTTACATCACTTAACATTTGATTTGGACTCAACTTTTGACTGTCTTAACAAACAAACTCTCACTTTAAGTTTAACTAACACAATTTGACTCTTCTTGAGATTAATACTCTCCTATAATGACTTTATATTTCAAGACTCATTTTCACAAAGTTGTTAGACTCAATCAAAGACTCAATCACTTAAACTTGACCTTCTCTCACTTGAACTTGACTCTGACCTCTTACAACTTGACTCAATGACCATTCCAAGCACTTTCAACAATGCATTTCACTTCAACCATATTACAATTACAAAATGAAGCTCTCACCTTACCAAAACATGGAAAACATTTACACCACTTGAATCAACTCTCTTGGGAAGATGAAACCCTCATGACCACATTTAACACAACAATGCCTCTTCATATCTCTTTAAACAAATACTTCACTCCGACTATTTCTTTTTTTTTCAAGACCCTTGTAATTACCATTAAAGTGACTTTGATTTCACTATTCTCCATTCTTATCCTCACAAACTCTTCTGTCACATATGGCAACATATGAAATTCCATTCATGTAACATTTAAAAAGTAAGATTAATCTTGCCTCTTTTAATAAATGCATACCTTTATGACGATGATTTCCACTTTAAAAATCACTTTTCGAATGTTCCATTAAAATTTCCACTCTACAATAGCAATGCTTACTGTCGCACTCATGAAGGCTCAAGATTTCCATCTAGCATTTTATTTTTGACTATAGAGGTTTCCTCAACGAAGGTGGCAGGAGTGAAGGTGGCTTCTATGCACACATAAACGCTCATTGTCTTTGTCTTCGCTAACCACAACAACAAAATCTACTATATTAAAATTTAAAACCTAGACTGAGGAAATCAATGACAATGTAAAACAATAAAAGAAAAGGATCTTGGAGAACTAGTTCAAGGCTGGAGGGACCTTCAAACGCTGCTTCAATACCCTCTGCGGCCTCTTGATGAGAAAAATCGTCAATCCTTCTTCTTAGCTGCAGTTGAAGCCTTAACCCCTCTCTTCGGAGCCATTGCTAGAATCGATCTGCTCCCTTGCTATACTGTGCTTTGCTAGTTGACCTGTGAACTCCTTCCACATGCACGACCCTGTCATCTTTGTATTCATTGGGCCTCTCTTCACTGCTCTCTGCACTCACTGCTCACCTTCGGCTCTGTGGCGCAGGCTCTTCTTCTCTTCACCACAATGGACAAGAGGCTCTCACTGCTCACCTTGCTCTTACGTATTTCTTGGAAGTTGTGGCTTCCTCTGCTCTCCAACTATGCACAACGTCCAACTGTCACTGAGAACATAAATGGGGGCGGCTCCTTTGCGGCTCTCCTGAGCTCTCAATTCTTTCTGCGGAAGCTCTCTAGTGTTGGGCGACTCCTCTCAGGATCATGGGCCCTCCCGTGAGGGAGTGAGACCAAGATCCAAGATCTGATACCAAGATGAAGAGATCAGAACCAAATGAACACACAGTAATGAACAAACACAAATTGTATTGCTCGATTGATTAACACAATTACATTTGCCTCATATTTATAGAGGCCATGGAAGACTCTGGAGCATCGAGAGAGTTCTTGCAGCGGAAATATCTGGAAGCGTCGGTGGATGTCGATGGAAATCTCTAGAAGTTTGGTGGTTGTTGGAAGGTAGAAATTAATACCTCCAACAAATTCCACAATTCTAAAAAACTGTGAGGCTTCAACTAAGAAGGTTAAATGTGCAGAACTGCGAAATCCTTCCAGAGCATAATTGTCTCTACAAAAAAATTCATTAAATATCGATGCTCACCGCACCATATCATTGCTCGATTCATGGAGATCTACCTCTTCGAATACTCCACGTAGTTCTCCTTTCTTCCACGACTTCGCTTACCGCACAACGATTCTCCTTTCACAACAATGATTCTCCTTCAACACAGACGTGCCTAGCTACTACCTATGCTCTGATACCAACTTGAATTACACAGTGAATAACACAGTGATACAGTGAGGCCACAAGGGCTCACAGCAGTGAGACTAAGTTCTCACACACTGTATCTAAATTTGACAAATTACATACGAACTTATAAGTTAGGATAACCTCTAACATCCTCCTAAATATGTGAATCTGAAAACCACTCAAAAACTAAACTAAGGTACAATAGAAATCCATTTTAACCATTTCCTAACTATGACATTTCGCCACTATTATCCAACATCTTCATATTTCCCATACACACTGACATTGAAATGAATGGACAAAAATAAATAGATTGGTATATGAATCAATATACATGAAAATCTTAAACAAGCCAAAAATAGGAAACAACAAAAATTGACATGAGATATACTTATAAAAATACACATACAAATACATGCATACATTGCACACTCACATGGTCGTATATATTCTACATACATGGCAAATAAATATTAGGTTAGCATTTATTTTCACATACATACATACATTGCACACTCACATGGTCGTATGTATTCTACATAGAGCAAATAAATATCAGGATAGCATTTTATGAATATTAGTTTTTTTTCATCGTATCATTTTTTTAAATTACTTTGACATTCCAAACATGTCAAAGTAGCGACCATAGAAAATTGTATTTTTTTTTTACATGGGAACATTCCAAGTTTGCATGGAGTTTCGTAGAAGAAAGCACTTTGTTTCTGCTTATGTGACATGGTATTAGGCGTTTGTCACATCAAAGAGCTATTTCAATCGCTTTCATTATCTATGTATAAATCCATGGCTTTGGCCAAGCAGCTGCAAAACAAATTGTGATTGGACGGCATTTAGAATCAGCTTCCGCGTCAACTAGCCATTCCAATTGACATGAGATATACTTATAAAAATACACATACAAATACATGCATACATTGCACACTCACATGGTCGTATATATTCTACATACATGGCAAATAAATATTAGGTTAGCATTCATTTTCACATACATACATACATTGCACACTCACATGGTCGTATGTATTCTACATAGAGCAAATAAATATCAGGATAGCATTTTATGAATATTAGTTTTTTTTCATCGTATCATTTTTTTAAATTACTTTGACATTCCAAACATGTCAAAGTAGCGACCATAGAAAATTGTATTTTTTTTCCATGGGAACATTCCAAGTTTGCATGGAGTTTCGTAGAAGAAAGCACTTTGTTTCTGTTTATGTGACATGGTATTAGGCGTTTGTCACATCAAAGAGCTATTTCAATCGCTTTCATTATCTATGGTGCGAAATAATACAATTTTTGGATAGATGGTGTATGTAGCTTCGACTGTTCTAAATATTCTAAATGATGTGCTAGTCTAAATGAAAAATTGAGTTTCTCGGCTATAAATTCGAAGAACCAGGTTCTCTTCTGGGAGGCTCAACATTCTTGTTCCTTTGTTCAGTCTTGACAGTTTTTACAAAAGTATCAAGAAGAGATTTCTTCATATCTCCTTCAGGTAGGGCCTTAATCTGGGCCAACATCTGCGCTTCTTGATCTCCTGTATTTTGGAACATACAGACTTTTAGTTTTTGCTTGATTTCTTTTAATCCAGAGATCTCCTTTTTCAACAGAAGTACTTCTTTAGCCAAATCAGTTACAGAATTACGCTGATCTGCATTTATTCGAGGTAACCATAGTAGTCTGTAATTCTTTTTGTTTTGTACCTCAAATTTATTATTTCATAGTATTTTTGTTAATTATATGCTGGCATCGCCTGATGCAAATCAGGTTTGATCATGTCAGAACAAACCATCGATTTGGGAAGAGAAGCCGACGGCAACGGCCACCGTGGCGTTATATTTTCGAGGCCGACGGAAATGTTTCCTCTTGCCATTGCTATTGCTTCACTTCTACTTAATAATCAGCTTCCTGGGGACGTAATTGCTATGCTATTGGGATTAGCCGTGGATGCGTTTTCCAACGGACAAATTTCGCAGTTAAATGCGGCTCTGGCTGTGGCTGTGTCTTCCAATGGACAAATTTTACAATTAAATGCAGCATATGACAAGTACACAGCTGTTATATACACCTCTTTAACTATTTACTCCATGATTCAGGTACCGATTTTCGCTGCCAGATTGGCCGCGCAGCCTCGGAGAGGTTGTCAGACTTGCTGGAGTTCAATCACAGTGTCCGGGCTCACATCTGCAACCATTATTGTGGCACTCTTTCTCATATTCTTCTTTCAGTTCAACCTTCGGAGCCACAGACAACAACTCCGACAACAACTGCAAGGACGACTCGGAGAAGAAGGCCTCTCTGTGATCTCCGCGAGTACCGACAACAGATGGATAATTCCAGCAGAAGATGACAATTTGAACATTAACTGGGTTGCTCAAAGGGCCGCATTTCTCGTGATTTTAATGGCAATCTCAGTTTGTTTCCTCGTTTCATTCACTTCTGTGCTTTGTTCCCATGTGCCGTAAATCCTCCTGTCTCCCTCTTCTTCTGAACACATACTATGTAAATAAAGTTCAGAAGGCATAGTTATAACGATGAATGTTTCCAGTTAGAATATTTAGGTCTGATTTCAGGTGTAACCGTGCTGTGCGGTATATGAGTGTAGGGGTATAAATTCTATTACTTTCTTATCAATATGTTTAACTCTATTTTCTCTATACTGTGTTGCTTTTCAAATATTAACATTTGAGTCAAATTCAGATTGGACTCTACTGTCTTTCAAGTACTTTCACGGGATGTACTGTACATATATCTATTTGTTAGAAGCAAGTTGATTGTGATGAATCTGTACATTTCAAAATATGGATGCATACTGATTATGATGAATCTGTACATTTCCAAATATTAGGTTAGTTGATGTTCCAAATGTTCCAAATGTTAGGTTAGCCAATGTTTTACGTTCCTTGGATTGGCCGGTTCGATTTGGCATTGCCCTAGAATAACCCGGGGTTTGAGATAATCCCTGCAGTATCGTGGTGGCTTTTATTTGGAGGTTTGAATCTGGTTGAGTTTCGTTGGGTACCAGCAGCTATTGTGGATCCGGATATTATGGAGAAGTGGAAAACCTTACATAGATTTTTTAAGAATATAAATATTTACATCACTAGATTCTGTTCCACCAGTCTTTGAGGAACATATCTAGTAAAACCAGGGTTAGAATTTGGATTTCAATTTACCTTTCAAACAATTTTTTTTTAAGTTTTGGATATTTCACTTGATATTTAAATATCTGCCCTTCAACATTGAGAAGAAATTAACCTTTCAATAATAAAGTTTTGATTAAAAAATTAAACTTCAATAATTAAAGTTATATTGAAATTTCTAACTTTCAAGTTAATATAACAAAATGACATGTTTAACTTAAAATTGACAACTCACCTTATTAAGTGATAACTAGAGATCAATTTAACATGTACTTATTCCATTTCTTATTAAATTATTCATATTCTATTAATTCACTCATCTTCTATGTTTGAAAATATTAAATAGATAGACAAAAAATAATACAACAAATAAAAAAATAAAATACAAATTATATATAAAAAAATAATTTAAAAAATTCACTTATCAAATAAATAAAAAATTATTTGTGATAAAATTATATTATCACATTATTTTATTTTGAACTGAATGTTTTATGTTTTTTTGGTAGATAATAATTTTATTTTTATAATAATTTAAAATATTCATAAAGATTTATTTGTTTAATTACCATATATGTATGTTGTTATTAAGTTATAATAATTGTGTAAAAAAGAAACTATCAATTATAAAAATATATATTTATTTTATGACTATATTATTATTATTTGGTTGTGTGTTTCTACAACTACATAATAACAATTTTAGTATTTACAATTAATTTTTTGTTTTAATTTTTTTAAGTGTTTAGTTAGAGCATTTCTAACTCTTTCTTAGATTACTAAGAAAAAATAAGTATTTATAGGAAATCGAACCAATAAGTTAGAATATTAAAAACATTTGTTAAATAACAGTATGAGATTTATTCCTAAAACCTAAAATAATAAGGGAAGATGATTTTTATATATTTTCTATTCAACTCATTTAAAGAATGTGTCAATATGAAAATGCTAAAAACACAAAGCTTATTATTTATATAAATGGAAATGGGAATTGTAAAAAAGGTTACGTGCTCAATTTGTGCATAGTTATCAAAGTTGGTAATGAATGCAAACTTTTTTCAAGTCATTATTTTTGAACTCCTAAGCAAAGCATTTTTGAATTCCTAAGCACCATGAAAAGTAGAGAGGATAGATGATAGAACTCTATGAGATAAATTTAAAACCCTGACCAATTATGATAGGAGGTTTTAGAGCTTTCTTAGATTGAATGAATAGTGGATTGTTGATACTCCAAAATAAATTAATTCAAGCATTAAGTAATATAAAATGTAGAGCATAGATGATAAAAATTTATAAGCTAAATTTAAAACCCCCACCAATTATGATAGGAGGCTTTCTTAGAATGAATGAATAATGGATTGTTGATACTCCAAAATAAATTAATTCAAGCACTTACGATGATAAGATCCTCCGAAGTTGTCATCAATTCAATCCTACCAATTATAATAAGAGCTTCTAAAGCTCTTATACATCGATTGAATCCTACCCATTATAATAAAATAAATTAATCCAACTAATTATGAGAATAGGTTCTACAACGTAGGTCGAATGAATTTTTGGTTTTGTTCTTTCGTGCTAGGAATCAATAAGAGACAGTTTCATGGTCGAGACGGAGGGTTGAAGTTAATTGCAGAGATTTTGAAATAGCGATAGCGACGTTGGTAGATGTTCCTATGTACGTCACCACCTTAGAGAAGAACCCCAATATTTGAGTAGGATGGATGCATGTGTTCCATGTCGGACAGATCCATAATTTAGAACTTACACGCAGATATTCCTGAAATTTCCTACTAAGTTATAATTTCTAGCCCACTGACGATGGTACAAAATTATTTCTTTATGCTGGCCAAAAATAATTTCTTTATGCTCGTAGAAAATGTGGATATTACACTATTTGTCAAGTGAGTATTATGGGTAAATAGGTTCATCATTATCATATAGAAAATGCGATCAGAACATAATAATATTATTAAAAATATTGATAGAATTAGTATTTATGTTACAACACATGGAAAACGAGTATCCAGGATCCAAAATCTTGGTTGTAATAGTCACAAATGACGAATAGAAGCGTGTAGAGGAAAAAGGTGATGAGGAGACTAGAGCATAAGTAATGGTAGTGCTAAGAAAAATGTTCAACGATCGAGTTCTTCAATCAGAACAAATTTTGGTTACAAAATGGTGGAGCAAGAGGTTCACAGAGGAAGCTATAGCAATTATCCAATTTTGGTGTACAAAAAACATTTATAGGACAGAACGGAGAACCAACAATGAAAATTCATAGAAAAAGACTCATTCAACACAAAGACACACACTAGCATTATGCAATTCATAAACACAACATTTGCAAAAGAGCTTAGAGGGCCTTACCCATTGACCTCCTAATCCCTTCATCCTTGCAATAGACAAGATGACATATATCTCAATCCACTTGTATCAATACAGTGGCATCTCGACTCGTTGCAATAGATGAGTTAATCTAATTTGATCGAATGGTCCTAATGATCTTCGAAGTTTAGAAGTTCCCTGAGTTTTAAAAGAAAATATTTAATGGTCGTGTCAGAGCTCCACGCTTCGGGTATTCCAGAAAATCTAAACAACAAAAACCATGAAACTCAGAAGTCTCGAAGATAGTTACTCGTGATAATTCCTAAAGGACTTACGGACGCATCATGGGAAACATGTCTTTTAAATATTTTCTTGGGTTTACACGTGGCACTTATTTTTGACATTTACGTCGGATGATTCACATGTTTTCAAGTGACATGTGGCACCTTTATTTTCTTAGCATGCCATCAAGAATGACATCATCTCTACCACGTCACTCCGGGAGATTTCCCTTTGGGATTTTGAACAAAGATTGAATTCACAAACCACCAAAGTATCAAAGCACCGAAGTAATGAATATTACAAAAAGTAAAAAGTGTTTTAAAGAGTTAATAAAACATTTAGTAACTCAGGTTAATCATGATTAAGTATTAATTAATCACTCTGTAGTTTCAGACTTCGGGAGATTTCCATCCTATCACATCCAAAACTTCTGAAGGTCGAACCGTCGAAGTATTAATGACATTTATGGTTTACTAGGGTTAATGATTTCAATAAAGATTATGAATCACCAGGTAATAAATTTGATTAAGTTTTTTCGTCAGTAGATCTATACAAAGTTTGACAGACTTTATGAATAAAATACCTCGAATTTCAAAGTCATTTTAGCATTTGTGATTAGCAGTATTCCATTCAGTGAAAAGCTTACAAACTTCTCTTATTATAGGCATGCTAGTTTTATTATATTGAGGATTATGGTGCCACGAAAATTTACAAAGAAGCTTGATGCATCAAGTGATGATTCCAATCCAAATGTAGATATTCTATCAGACACAACTCCGCAAGTCATGGACGCCATTAAGTCCTGGAAGAAGGTTTATGATATCTTAGAGCATGAGATTATTAACTATCCAGATGACTCTGCTGAGGAAGATGATGATTCCTTTTCATCCAAGCTTAGATTGGTAGCACAGTCAGAACTGCATAAGATTTTTGCACAGCCTAGAATTATACCCTACAAGGATACGATAAATTAGGCTTCAGAACATATTGTAACATATCCCGCCACCCACAAGCCAGGGTAATCTACCTTCAAGCCCACCCTTGGACTTATTTCTTTTACCAATACCTTTTTAAACTAATAAGAATGCACAAAATAAAAGATTTAACGACATGCACAACAATAACCTGCAAGCATGCATATTCTAAAGATTTAATTAAATGATAAATAAATACACAGTGGAATACATTCATATACAGGTAAATAATACCATAAAAAAGAGAACTTATCTTTATAAAGAAGAAACCAACTAGTTGCAGACCAAGGACGTTCCACCCAACCGTAGACACTATTGTTCCAAATCTCAATAGTAGTGTCACCCCCAAGCCAGGCTATGAATCCACAAGGATAGTTCCAGATTGTTACATGGCTTCCTAAACGAGTCAGCACTCAAGCTCTCACAGGCCTTCACAACACTCGCAGCAATCCAAGTACCCATCTCTCTTCTACCTAGCCTACACCACCTAAGAGAATGGGCCTCCACCCTTCTTTGCCATGCAATCCCTTAGGCAGTCCTTATCCTTCGAGGGATCCAATGCAATTGGTCCAAAATCTCCATGCTAGAACTCTCAAGACTCGCAGCTGTGAAAAAATCTAGAAACAAGACAACGCATCTTAGACATGAATTTCTCAAGTCATGGTTGGATTACACCAACGACCACTACAACCAAAAATACCATGGATACTCTTCGATAGTTTGTTTCCCTTTCCCCAATCCAAGACACAGATGAGGAAGGATGAATGAGTGATAGTTAAGAATCAAATGAAAGAACAAGTGTGCAAGTGAGTCAATGAATGAACCAGTTAGCAAGTGAACGAGTGAATGAGAGAACCCCCCAACAGACCAGGGGTGGGTTTAAGTATTTCATGGGGAATCAAGAACCTTTTGGCCTCCCCCAAGAATCTCACATAATTGATCCCCTCCCTTAGACAATATGGTAATTAAAATAGGAAATAAACATTTAGCCCCTCAATCCTCCTCTCTTGTGGAATCATAGCCCCCTATAAGTCTATTCCTTGTCCGTCTAGCATCCAACGATGTGTTTATTATTAATAATGATCAAAACATTACATTTCTTAGGCACACTGGCCTCTTTTAATTGTTTGGGCCCTCCGTCCTCTTAACAATTAACAAAAGACATTATTTAGTACGGGGCTCAAAATGTGGGGTGTTACATCTCCTCCCACTTATTTTGGCACTACCCTCAGTGCATATACAAAATAGATATCAAAATCTCAAAATTTATTCAAAAAGTTACTGGTACTCTGCCCGCATGGCATCTTTGTGCTCCCATGTAGCATCTGTAGGACCGTAGTAGGTCCATTGAACTTTTTCCAGCTCTATAACTCGATTCCGAAGCATTTTGACTTTTTTGACTAATACCTGCACTAGCTAGACCTGAAAGTGTCCCTCTGTCTCTACCCAGTTTCAAAGATCTTTTCTTGGGATTCACTTTCAGAAGTACATGCTCCCCTACTTTAAATTCTCTAGTTGTCTTGTTCTTATCTGCATATAATTTATGTCTATCTTGAGCTCCCTTTAAATTCCACTTGATCTTAACCATCTGGTCTTCCATATCCTTGAGAAACTCTGGCCCCAGTACCACTCTATCTATTGGGTTGTCCCATCTCACTCGAGTATTGCATTTCCTACCATACAAGGCTTCAAATGGGCTCATTCTCAATGAAGCTTGATACCCATTATTATATGCAAACTCAACCAAGTGTAAGTAATCTTTCCACTTAGATGGCTTATCCATCACATACATTCTCAACATATCTTCAATTACTCGGTTGACCCTCTCTGTTTGCCCATCTGACTGTGGATGGTATATTGTGCTAAAGTTTAGATTTGTACCAAATCCTTTAAACAATCCCCTCCAGGAATTGGAGGTAAACTGTGTATCTCTATTTGAGACAATTTTCCTAGGTATCCCATGAGACCTATAAATCTCCCTCATGTAAACCTCTGCAATATTAGTCGTTGTATGTGTTGTTTTTACAGGAACAAAATGAGCAGTCTTTGTTAATTTTTCAACCACTACCATGATTGAATCGTGTTGTCTTCTTTTCCTGGGTAATTTAGTTATGAAATCAATGGTTATCACTTCCCATTTCTTCTCTGGGATTGGTAATGGTTGCAACAAACTCATTGGGTGCCTATGCTCAGCCTTCACCTTCTCACATTCCATACATCGAGCGATGTAATCAAAAACATACTTTTTCATTCTCATCCAAAAGAATTGTTTTCTTACTGTTGTAATTATTTTCTGGTAACCGAGATGTCCAGCATAAGGAACATCATGCATTTCCTTCAATACAAATTTTCTTAGTTCTATGGAACTAGGAACATAGATTCTATTCTTATGCATAAGTAATCCATCTTCCTTTATTTTTTTTTGTACATCTCCTTGTTGTAAGATTTCCTTTACCTGTAGGTAATGATGATATGTAACAAGATTATCTAAAATTATGCTCTTCAAGTCTGATTGATGCATACTGACAACAATAGCATGCATGATATGCACTCTTCTACTAAGTGCATCGACAACTTTATTCTCTTTTCCTTTGATATTATTGATATCGAGGTCATATTCACTTAAATATTCCAACCATCTTGTTTTCCTGGCATTCAAGGTTGGTTGTTCAAAACGATACCTGAGGCTAATGTGGTCTTTCCTTAATTCAAATCTCTTCCCCATGATATAATGCCTCCACATCTTCAAGGTGTGGACAATGGAAGCAAGCTCCAAGTCATGTGTGGCATAGTTCCTCTCATGTTCCTTAAGATTTTTGGACTCATAACCAATGACATGCCCATTTTCCATGAGGACTCCCCCAAGCCCTTCCTTACATGCATCTATACATACCACAAAAATTTCATTTGGGTCAACAATATTTAACACAAGTGCACTAGTAAGTAATTCCTTCAACATATTAAAATTCTCTTCACACTTAGGTGTCCATTCAAATTTAGTTCCCTTATTTTGCAAAGAATTGATGGGATGAGCAATCTTAGAGAAACCTACTATGAACCCTTTGTAGTAACCAGCTAATCCCATAAAATATATGACTTCTGACACATTTCTAGGTGTTAGCCATCCTCTAATGGCTTCAATATTCTCTGGATCTATTGTTATGCCCTACTATGAAATAATGTGTCCCAAGTAATGTATATGCTTTTGATAAAAAGAACACTTACTCAACTTGGCATACAACTGATGTTCTCTCAGCACTTGCAATACCAGTCTTAAGTGATGGTCATGCTGCTCTTCAGACTTGGAATAGACACGTATGTCATCCAAAAATACTATGACAAACTTATCCAAGTAATTTATGAATATGTCATTCATTAAGCACATAAAGAGAGTTGGTGCATTGGCCAGTCCAAATGGAACCACTACAAATTCATAATGCCCATACCTGGTCCTAAAGGTTGTCTTATGAATGTCTTCTTCCTCGATTCTTACCTGATGGTATCCTGACCTCAGGTCAATCTTTGAAAATATCTTTTCTCCTCTTAGTTGATCAAAGAGGTCATCAATTCTGGGTAGAGGATATTTTTTATTTATAGTATACTTATTCAGTTGTCGAAAGTCAATACACATCCTCAAGGTTCCATCCTTCTTTTTGACAAAAAGTATCGGTGCTCCCCAAGGTAAAACACTTGGACGTATGTACCCTTTCTTCAAAAAGTCCTTCAACTGCATTTGTAATTCTTTTAACTGTGGTGTGCTCATTATGTAAGGTGTTTTTGACAACAGGGAAGCTCCTGTCACTAAATCAATTGAGAAATCTATCTCCCTTCTTGGTGGCAGCCCTGATATTTCTTGGAATACATCTTCAAATTCATGTAGTACCGAGAAAGCTTCAAGGCCTGGCCCCTTTATATTTTCTATCTCTTCCACATGAGTTTCATACAATTGACATTCTTTTCTAAAAACTCTCTTCGGCTGTAAGGCTGAAATCTCCCTTATAGAGGTGGGTCTTGGAACTCCTTTCACAGTGCTCTGTTTTCCATCTCCATCAAGACATGTAAATGTATTTCTATGACAATCTAGCACAACATGATGCTTTTCCAACCAATCCATTCCAATTAGAATATCATAAGACCCCAAGGGTATGATATTGATATCAACACTAGTATTCACACCATTAAGACTTATGGAACAACTTATGACCATATCATGGATCCTCCTTTTGGTTCTAATGGCTAACTGAACCAAACTTGATTTTCCAAGCTTACTTTTATCCAAATGTAATCTATCCATTATTTTAGGATCAATGTAACAATGACTTGCTCTCGAATCAATTAAAATAGCAACATGATGATTTAATATCTTACCTTAAACCTCGATCATATTGGACTGGTATTCCGCTTGTCGATCATCTAAGGCTACATAAATCCTTGCCATATCTTCGACTATTGTAGCCTCTTGGACGTTGTGCACAGTCTTTACTCTGTCCTTTCTGTGTGGGAAATCCTTATGTTTTTCCTGAGATCAATCCTAAGGCTCAAAGAATAATATCAGGCATCAGGAAAGTTTAAAAAGAATGTTTTAAAGAGTGATTTTCCTACCTTTAGTTATACAAGAAATGATCCTTAACTAAAATTAATAATAGGATAGTACATAGGCTGTATTCTGTTGTCTAAGTCACAATTATAATATCAAAAGGTGTGAAAGAAAGTTACAAAAATTGTTAAACAAAGTTGGGCATCAATTGCAGATGAGTCTAAACTTGTTTGCAGTGGAAGGAAATTAGATAGCGCACCCTTGAACAGAATATAAAGTACAGTAATTCACACGGCTTGCAAGTCTTGTTTTACTCACAGTAAATACAGAGGAAAAACTGCTTACTTAACTAATTACTGATATAATATGATTACAATAGTTGTAATACTAAATTACAATCAATCATTTATCAGGGAATTGCATAAGAAAAATCGAAGATATGGAAAATCAGAAGAAACACATGACTCAAACTCAGAGAAAGTTGGAATCTCTATCTACACTTATATTAATACTAAAAAATGAGTGTTTTATCTATTACATCCTACAAGAATCAGCCTCGAACATATCTTGAATCTGTGTACTTATACAAAATCTGTCACAACTCAAAACAGTTGGACTTTTTACAATATTTAATTAAGATAACCTATATCTGAAATGAAAAAACAGGGCGTAAAATCAGATGAGCTTTGCTGGCATTTTCTCTTGTCTCTTTACCTACTGGGATAAACGCTTCTTTAGAGGGAGAAGGATAATCGGATGGATGGCTCTGCATGGCTCGTCCAGGAATGGATAATGGATGTAGGAAAAAGTAACTGTCTGTGGAAAGAATGATAATGGGAAGAGTGTATGATAATGAAATGGAGGTAAGCTAGGATTTAGAATGAGGGTCAATGAGATCAGTGGTTGTTTGAAAGTGGAATATAGGGAGGGTAAAAGGAGAAAAGACTATCTATATTTTCTTACCTGCTTCTAGCTATACTTGGTTTTCTATGGTCAATACACTAGTTGCATCTATTCAATAATTCCACCACAAACCTTGAAGGCTCAATTGTTTCATTTACCTCGAAAGTGAATAATTTTATTTTTGCTTGAGGTAGACTTTATTGGATTATTTTCATTTCTTGATATGTGGCTTGGAAATGTAAGCTTGGATTCACTAACCACTTATTGATTTTAAGAAGATCAATCTGGCTCATTTTTTGAATGGCTGCCAGAGTTTCCTCTTTGATCTTTCTGGAATTTTGTTGGTTCATTTCTATATCAATTTGCCCCAGGGATTCCGCGATAGTATTTCCCTCAAAATCAATTATCCTTTTGTTTAATGATGAAAACGCTTCTAGGAAAGCCTCTTTTACCTCTCTAGCAATTTTTTTTCTTTCTCCTAGATTTTTCTCCCATACCTTTAGAGCCATATCACCTCTTAATTGTTCATAAGGGGAGAGCAGAGAAAAATCAAGGACATTATCTTTCTGTAGAAATATAATGGCTTCTTGAAACTTAACTCAGGCTAATCAGGCCTCTCTTTCCTTGATGTATATGTCCTTCAGAGAAATATCTACTGCTTGGTAGCACTTTTAGATAACATCTATATTTAGAAAGAGGTCTTGTTGGGCAGCTTCCATCTTCTCATTTATTTTCAACACTTGAGTTTGGAAGGCCAAAATATCTGTTATTGGATAAATCGGTGAATGCGGACATAAACTAATCTCCCTAGATCCACCTAGATCTAGAACAAAACAAGACGGGACATGACACTTTCCCTAATTTACTACCATTGAATTTACTACCAAAGAAGGAATAGGTGACATACCTTTAGATATCTCTTCCTTGTATCTTTGTTGTCCCTGCTTCACTACGGTGCTCTTGTGAGATCAAATCTGCAATGACACAAACCAACCAAAGTGAAAGCAACAATTGTAGATTCAATGGAAACCTAAACATGTGATCAAGGAGTCATGTAATAAAACACTAATGATTTTATGGGAAAGAAACATGTTATCGTATCATATTAAGTAAAAGTGGAAGATACAACCAAATTGCCTTGATGCCGCAAGTTCCCTTTCGGTGGTCCTTTGTTCCAACACACACATCACTTGCTCTAAATTTGTATGAAGATGGTCCACAAAATCTTGATGGACAACTCGAAACCAAAAGCATCAATTGTAACAAGATCCTTCACACACTCTTCAGCCTATTCTTTCAACAATTCTTCATTCAATCTTTCTTAACCTTTTCCATGAGAAACCCATCACTATATAAGAGAAGGTGGAGTCGTTACAAGGATTAGGATGATCCCACCAAATCAAAGATGCCAGTAAGACCACAACCATACAGACACCACCTCACATTATAGAAGATTCTCCTTCTAGAAACTTCGTGAAACTTCTTCCTTTCCTTAGCTTCAAACATCATCGCACCCTACCTATATAGCATCATGCGGAAATCCTGCGAGCCAGGCATAGAGCAGCCTATAGAAATCAAGGATTTTCACACTGTGTACCACTATCAGCCTGCGACATCATTATAAAAATATGCCTTGTAGGGGAAGAACTTAGTCATTTTTCTCATGTAAAATATTGTTTTGAGAGCCTGAACACATGCTTGTAGAGTCATAATCAGAGTGACCAAAATAATGTGTAAGAGAATTCCCCCCAAAGTATGAGGCTAGAACTTGTGACAGTCGAAATACTTTGTAAAATGTGTGTGTGTGTCGGGAACAAGGAGCGCACCAATTGGGAACCTGTAAACAGTCAAGTATCTGCATAAAATTATACCATTTCTGAGGTAGGCATTCCCAAACTCGGACTACAAGTGATTGAAATCATAATTGTAAGTCATGGCCACCAATTATACACTGTGGATCCGTGTCATCAAGGTTCTACATAGCCACCAGGAATACACTGTGGATCCATGTAGCAGAAAGCTTAAATTCAGACATAGCCATGAGACATACAAAGTGGATCTGTGTGTCAAATAAAAATCATAAATAATCCATCGCAACCTAGACCAAAATGATGAGATCCAAGGTCTTCAACCCTGTCGTCCATAAGTATGAATCTAACCATGCGATTATAGGTGTTGAAGCCGAACATGGTAGAAACCACTTGATTATCGGTCATTGATGAAAACCATTAACAAGTGTGAGGGAAATCACCATTGATGTCAACGAATCCCAATGTACCTTAGTACAATCCAACAAATGTGAATAAATGAGTTGAATTCGAGCACTCGATGAAATCTATCGATCAGGGACCAATGATGTGAATCCACTGTGGAAAGTGAAGAAACCTGCCATTGAGGCATGTAGGCTCTAAGTTACTAAACGATTTCTAGGTCTTGTTCCTGGATGATGATTTGAAGTCAACAGGAACAGACTCATCACAAGAGGGCCTTGATGTATCCCCCATAAGTGACATGAAATAAGTAACAGATTTAGGGTATATCAAAGTATGAAAATGATTTGAAACTGACACAGGGAAGGTCGACATGGTAAGAATTAAAAATTGCAGATGGCCGACTCAACAGAGGGATTTTTTGGACTTCTCTTGAACATATGAACGACACGAAAATGGTCTTGGCAGCATTGACTCAAAAACAACCCAAGATATGGACTTACAAAGGGCCAGATGATATACATATGGATTTCCCAACCCAGATTCAAATGATGAAGGGGGTTGTCATGTTCAATAGCGACTAGTACTCCCACTAACACGGGTACAGAGACAGATTTCTTTCCCAAATTTTCCCCCAACATTTCTGGCGAGTACCTCTTTATTTTTACACAAGCTTGAGGAGGATAACATATGCTTGTTGTTTTAATATGATCCTTTGGACGAGTCCCTCAGATTATGTTTAACAAACCCTAAGAAGGAGTGGTTTGGTCCCATGTGGGTCTTTCGATGTTTGTTTAATGAATCCAAAAATAGAAAACTCAGGGGTTTTTCATATTTATAGATTTTGAAAAACACATTAAAGAGAACTCTTTCAGTTCCTTTTTCATAAAGTAATCAGATGAGACCGAAAAAGTGATAAACTATTGCCCATCGAATGTTTTCTTCGAATACTTTTATGAGCGTGAAAAGAACAAGGTCGCTTAACAATATTTTTGTTTTTATGGAGTGTGAAAAGAGCTTAAAGGATACTCCATAGGTTTCACTTTTCGTGTTCCCATCATGAGTATGAAAAAACAACAAAAGTATACTCAATTGCATTCTCATCAATTTTTGAGCAAGAGAACGAACAAAGACTAGGCTCGAGGTTTTTCTGAAAATCCCTAAAAAGTATTGATATATGTAACAAACAGAAAAGTGAATCAAGAAAAATCATCCATTCGGCATTGTTCAGGGCCTTAGTCTTCACATCTACGAGAAACAACAGACTACATGACCATTAGACCATTAGGTTATGATAAAATGCATTAAAATAATATAAAATATTACAATAAAAAGAAAAAAATGAAATAAAAATGGGGTAAGACCTCTTATTGCTATTTCATTTGCATTTCATTCAAAACGTGTCTAGAAACCCTTTTCTTACCTCATATTTTGGCTGTCGATTGCGAGAAGCATAGATGATCATTCATCAAATGGTCTCTGTCAACACGGTAATCTCGTCATCCTCTTATTTTTCAATGGATTGAAATTCATTTATTTTGGATTGAAGGTAGTTTTTGGATGAGTTTTTGGGCTGGTAGTTTCGCGTTGGTGCTGCCACAGGTGACTAGCATCAAGACCTGTAGAAATCAATGATTTTTGCAAGTGCCCTATGGCTCACCTATGGAAACCCCGCATTGTACTAAAAACTCGTCTGCGGCAGTTGAAAACCCAAAAGATTATGTATGCATTTTCCCAAAAAAGAATTTCAAAATCAACGATTGAAGATGCTAACTTCCTTTCCTTGTCTTCATGCAGGTATTTTATTTCCAAAATGTTGGAATGTGGAGAAAGGGAACACGAGGATGATGACTTCATGGCCTTAAATGATCCAGGCACCGTCAATGCCCTTCAACAGTGTGTATTGCTAATTTTTTTTAAATCCAGGGCGTGAGAGCCCAACTGAGGTTACTAGAATACCTGGTCCACATGTGGGATGTAGACCAGCAAGTGTTTCATGTAGGTGTCTAAGTTCTTTCTTTGGACATCAAAGACATTTACTTATTGATAGGGTTATCCTGTCGTGGAGGACATGTGACCCTAACAGGGGGTCGAGGTGGTGGCCTACCGATGAGTGAATACATCTGTTGGTACTGTGAACCCGAGGCCGATAGACACAAAGGTAAGGTAGCCATCAGAGGTGTTCAGTATTTAACTCTCTGGAACATCCTTTTTACCATTGCATGCATGGTGGGAAGTGTGTCTCTGCACATGGCCCTCCAAAGTTATTTTCAGTATTTCGTGCAATGCACAGAACCTCGTGTGTTCAACTGATGCAATGGTCTTCTTTGCAGTATGAAGACATAGTTAACTAAAATCAAGAACGGGGACCTAAAGAAATTTGGGTATGGATCCATTTTGGTGTCTTGCTTTCTAGAAAGAGTCCTTCATTTACGTCTATGGGTAGAGTGGGGTATACTAGTGCCATGAGATCCACGAATGAAGCGGTGGTGTGATCCCATGGCCCGACACGTAGCGCGCTCCATTATTAAATACAACGATGCATTCTTTGACTGTTTGAGGCCATTGATATTAATGATAGATGATTACACATATGTTAGCCTGGAATTTCGAAATGACCTCGATTTGGTTCTGCCTGAGGGTTTTCAGTGGGGGGGCCTAGGTAAAAAAAACATTTTGTTTTTATGGTGTTTTTGTGAATTTTTAGAATATAAGATGTTTTTATATATGCTCTCTATCCAATGACTAATCAAACATTTTGACCATGCAGAGGTAGGGCCACACTGGCCTCCGGGAACTTTCCCCATTCAAAGGCAAGAGGAAGCAGTGGTAGTAGCAGGATGGGCTACTGACGATTATGAAGTGGTCGAGCAGAATCAAGAGGGTTTGACAACAAACATCCTGAATATCTCAATCAATGAGATTCTGAGGCGTTATCAATGCCACACCATAGGCGTGTCTGGTTCACTCAGTTGATTAATTCACATAGTAGCATGGGCAGTAGTATTCTACCGTGAGCAGCATCCATGATGTTATTTTGTAGAAGTTGTGGGCTTCATATTTTGATATTTTGGTCTTTTGGAAAAAAAACACCTTTTTTTAAAACATTTTATCGTTATATATATACATGAGGCTTCTATCAGTTTATTTTGATTTATATACAACATGTGATGTGTGATTGGATTTATAAATGTCCTAAATGTCTGTCTAACACATAATTAGCTAATGCATCGATTAACGTATTTAGATATCTAGGAATGTGTTGATACTCAATATAATCAAAATAATGTTCCAAGAGGCGAATTCGCAAATATACCCATAAAAATGTAGGACTTCGGATAGCATAGACATTACTTAGTTGTAGTACTACTAGCTGTGAATCAAGTCGTACAACTAGGTGACAGATTCCAAGTGAAATAACATTGGTCAACAATTCAATGACTGCGCTATATTCTATGATGTTGTTAGTTGCGGGACTGAGGCAAACACCGTGTAGACTGATTAACTCGTTCGTAGGTGCATAGATTTCCCAAGCAGCATATGCTAAGTTGTGAGTACTACAGCTAGCGCCATAGCCGAAGCCAATGTGGGGTAGCAGAGACACAGACATCTGGAAACCAAGCACAATGCAAGGTAAACTACTAGAGGTTGAAACCAAATAGTGAAAAAACACAAGAGTAGCACACAAAAGTATGATATAGTAAAAATACAAGCACTCATGCAAAAAAAACCTAGGCATAGTACTTCTTCAAGTAAAGCCCATTTATGGGTTCACTCAAAGGAATACCATCATAATCGACTAACTAATAGGCTCCTTTCTCCAACACTCATTTAACGACATAAGGGTCGCACCACATAGCCTCAAACTTTTTGGCCCCTAGTAAATCACAATCTTGTTCATAGATAAGAAATAGATCACCTTTCGAGAAAACATGTGGTTTAACATGCTTGTCATATTGGGCTTTCACACGTTTTTTCTGGGTTTCAATTACTAGGGTGGCATCACAACGGGTTTCGTCTAATCGCATCAGATACAATAGACGTTCTTCTTTGGTAGAGGTGTTGGGGAGAAGTTCAACGAATAGCTTTAACGAAGGTATCTCACATTCAATCGACAGAATAGCTTTGATACCATACACTAGCTGTAAATCCCATGGCAGACTTCACGGATGTCTGATAGGCCCACAATGTTAAAAAAAACATCGTGTGCCAACTTGTCTTGTGAATTCCTATTATCCGTCAAAGCATGGTGATAAGAACCTTGTTTATTGCTTCAACTTGGCCATGAGCCTATGGATATTAGGGGGTTGATTTATCATGTCGAAGACCAAAATTTTTGGTAAGATCAGACTTCATGAAATTTTAAAAATGGTTACCATCATCGATGCCGATAGCTTGTGGGATTCTTAATCATGTGATGATATGATTGAATATGAATAAGGCTACAATTTTTCCAATATTGTCAAATGTAGGCATCACCTCGGCCCATTTTATGAAATAATCCACGACTACGATGATGTATCCATGCCCCCCGGCTGAGTAAGGGTTACATGTCATGAAATTAATGCCCCATTTTTTGAAAGGTCCAATGGAAACTACAATGTGTAAAGGAGCGGGATGAGGTCATATCTTGTTGTTGTATGTTTGGAAAGCATGACATTTTTGGATGGAAATAATATAGTCTTTGAATAAAGAAGGGAAAATATACCATGCTCGTAAGATCTTTTGGGAAGTAGCATACCCAGACATGTGACCACCACATGCTCCAGAATGGAAGTCATTCAAATATTTATCAACCTCATCATAGGTGAGACATCGTCAAAAAACAGAGTCAACCCCATGGTGATAAAGAGTGTCACCAAGGATAATATAATAATGGGCTTGGTAACGTATACGATGACGGTCAATGCTAGAAAAAGTGGGACGAAAGGTCTGAGTCTGGAGATAAATAATGATATCTCCATACCAAAGGTCATCGGAACTGATTAGAAAGAGGGATTCATCAGGTAAAGAATCCTCTACTACGTTTTCTGTCTCATTGCAGGGAAGGTCACATATCAGTTTGAAAAACACCAAGGATTTCTTAGACTTAGCGCGTTCGAACTCTAAGTCAAACTCCTGGAGAATCAGTATCCATTTGGAGTATTTCCCCCCTAGAAATTGGTGTGTAAGAATGTGTTCCATAGGGTTGCAATAGAAAATTGCATTGGTCCTGCATAATAGGATATAGTGACAGAAACATTGGATAGCTTGAACAGTTGCCAAGGCCAGTTTTTCAACATGTAAGTATTTGGCTTCGGTAGTCGCGAGACTCTGACTCAAATAATAAATGACATGTTCATCATGTAAATCGTCTTCTTGGACTAGAACCATGCCAATGGTAGAGTCTGAAGCAATGAGATAAAGGAAATAATATCGACTATAATCGGGTGGGAAAAGTAGTAGAGTACGGGTTAAAGTTAATTTCAAAGATTCAAAATATTTGTTGGCAGTGGTATCCCATACGAACTCAGAACCTTTCTTTAGTAGTCAAGTAAATCCGAGGGTTAACTCAACATAGTTTGGGATGAAACGACATAAAAAAAAATCCCTCCCTTACAAACTTTGAAGCTGGTAGAGTGAGGAAGGAGGAGGGAGATTGCGGATCGCCTTGACCTTCAAAGGATCTACCCTGATCCCCTGACGTGAAACCATAAAGTCTAGAATTCGATTGTAATCCACATAGAAGACACATTTGTGTGGGTTTAAGCATATATGATAAAACCAACAACAAAGGAAAATGGCTCGGAGGTGTGTCAGATTGTCACTACGATGCATGGAATGCGCCGATAGGTCATCTAGATATGGTTGTACAATGTGCTTGATATCATGAAAAGCATAAGACATGGCACATTGAAAATTCACACCGACGTTGTTTAAACCGAAGGGTAGTTTTTGGTAGGAAAAGGTGCCCCAAGGATAAATGAAACCAGTTTTGTGTTGATCCATGGGCAAGATGTTAATTTGATTATATCCAGAGAAACCGTCCATCAAAGAGAATATTTCACTTCCGACGCAATCATCGACGATATGGTCAACGAAGGGGATGGGAAAGTTGTCCTTAGTGCAATCTTTGTCAATATCCCTATAATCAACGCAGACATAGATAGTACCTTGTTTCTTGTTAACCAGAACAAGATTGGATACCCAATCAATTAAATCCATGGCATAAATAAAACCAGCTTTAGGAAGTTTTTCAACCTCAAGCTTGATAGTGGCTTCTTTACAAGGGTGGACCCAGCGAAGTCTCTGCCGGACAGGTTTAGCTCTCGGGTACGTCTTAATTTCATCTACAACAATATCAGGGTCAATACATGACATCTCTTCATAGCTCCATGTGAATATGTCACGAACTCCTGAAAAAGGGACTTATATGTGACAACCTCATCGGTGGAACATGAATCTCTGATGTGAACATTTTCGACAACTCCAGGTTTAATGGATATGTCGAGGGGGGGTGTGGGTGAAATGTTACTCAATTTCCCTTCATATAACACTTCATGTGTAGACTCAGGAACAGAAGAGACAACAACAACAATTGATAGAGTCGAGATCCGTTGGTAACTCTCTAAGGTGTGTTGCTCCAGGAAGAGGATGGAACAATGATGCCCATCATCCCATGGGGTGTCTTCCATGGACATAATGGACATGATCATCTCGTTCATAGGAAAAATAACGTGTAATGGATCAGGAGATGAATCACCAAGAGTGGAAGGGTTTACCGATTGAATGGCTTGATAAGAGGATTCAACTGGACTTAAAGGCATCTGGTCGCCATAGCAAAGATAATCACCAGGTGCGGATACTATCCACAGGTCAAAAGATGCAGGGGTTTCACGAATGAAGGTGTAAATCATGTTGATCGAGGAAACCAAAGGAGGTGGAACGTCAGGTGGTGGGATCGGGAATGTACCCATCAAAGTTGAATCTTTTAGTATTCCCACATCGACATTCTCATACCCAGGGGGTGTCTTTGAAATGAAGGGCACGTTTCTAGTACAAGCAATATGTTGGTCTACTGTAGCAACTTTTCCCTGGTGTGGAAAATGTATTACACAGAAAAGAGTAGATACAACTACACGCATGGAATCAATCGAACTGCAACCAAGTAAGAGGTTGTAATCAAGAGGTGCATCAAATACCTCAACTTCAACATTGACTAATTTTGCTTCTAACGTAATAGGCAATGAGGGGAGTACACCGTAGGTTTTAACGCCAGATCCATTGAAGGCTTTGAGTGTGTTGTGTTATTCAGTTAAAGGAGGAGAGCTAATGGATTTCCAACAAGCAAAGTACATTATGCACGTCGATGCACCCTCGTCAATAATGGTTATACAAATGTTTGTGTCTTCGACAACAACTTGTATCTAAAATGTGATTTGAGGGGGTAGCCTTGGGATGTGATCTTCCAGGTCAAAAATTATCAAATTCGTATCCATAGGGTCATTCCACCAATATATTTTAACAGTGCCTTCCGTTGAGTGGGAAACCTTTGAAGGAATTCGAGAGCTGACATCGTGGAAGGTGCTTGCGCCAAATCTTCTACAATAGTGTAGTTCTGAGAAACACGTGCATGAGGATTGAAGGCAGAATTTCGAACAACACCCTTTGGGGGAGGGAAAATAATTGTATCGAGACTTGATTGTTTGAGATGAAGAAGACCGTTGGGAGGTGGTATATCATCAACCTTCTCCTTTGAGGAAGAGTACTATTTGGCCCGAGTGGTAAGTGTAATGTCATTCTTTTTTGAATCACCTATGCACATAAGTACATAAGAAGTAGTGGAGGAAGAGGGTTGGTCATCAATTACAAATTGGGCCTATTTTTGGGAAGGGAAAGGTTGGGAAAAAATGGTAGGTGTGGGAGGTTTCACGGTCCTATGAAGGAACTTAGTAACCTCGTCCCATCTTGGACAATCTTTCATGTCGTGATCATCACCACATATAAAGAAAGGGTATCGAGGTTTGCGCTTATCCTTATCATCAACAGGTTGTGTTTTGGCTTTCTCAGATTGTGGGTTATTTTTATCCTCCTTATTCTTACCCTTCCCTTTTTTAGATTTATTTTTTTCGGTAGGGGTAGATTAAACGAAGTTCACCTCAGAGGTTTTGCCAGTGGAAGGAGTAGGATTCAGAGAATTTTGAACATTAGAAGCAGTAGACTTGGGATTGGTGGGAGAGGCTTGTGCAGATTGAGGTTGAGCATGGAAGGTGCCAATCACACCATCAGTCACATGAGAAGCAGCGGGGGTGGTTGAGGTAGTGGTGGTAGAAGGATGAGGTGCTTCAGGGAGAAAATCGTAAAGAGTACCCATTTGTGAATAAACGAGATCGAGGCACTGAGCACGAATGATCGCTTGTTCTTCTGTGACAACTCCACCCATGGAAATGTCACGAGAGATTTTATTCACGAAGGATTTCATTAACCATTCTGCCAATAACTGATCGGGAAGATCAAGTTTGATCAAATGTTGTCTTCGTCTCCACTCATGAATGTGATCGAATATGTGAGTGGCATTATTTTTCTTGAAGGAACTCGAAATCTCGGTCCCCGTTTCATAACAGATCGATAACTAGTAGTGTGTGAGGAAAGCCATGGACAGGGTATTAAATTCAGTGAAGAAGCCTCATGGTAACTCTATATACCACTTTGCAGCCGAACCCATAAGATTTCATTGGAAGAGTCGTAACCGAATGGAATCATCCATCAAATATTTGTATGAACACCAAAGGTGAAAAGTCATGACATGGTTGTTTGGATCTTCTCTCGGTTTACCATCAACTTTTGGAATGTCGGATGGTATCTTGCCTAGTATAACATTCCAATGGGGAGAATGCAAGATGGGGTCATTCAAAATTCTAGACAAGTAAGGAAGATCCAAAGTGTCTAAAAAGGGTAACTGTCTATTCACATAAGGATACTGGTGACTTTGGGGAGGAACTCTCATCGGAATACCAGTAGGACTATAAGCAGTATACATGTGAGGTGAAGGTCCTGACAAATTTAGACGTGAATGTGGAGGCATGTATCCCATAGGGTTGTATTTATTAGGGATGTTCCCCTAGAAAGGGACACTAGATTGAACATTCGAACCTCAAATGGGATTTGAAGAACTGAGATATGATTGGGCCTTACTAGGGGATACGAAAGAACTAACTTGAGGTTGTTTCCCCCCAGATGACTGTGGATTTCCCTGGATGAGAAGGTTCCAATATTGGGCTAATGATCCTGGAATGTTCTGTCTATAAGGTGAGGTAGAACCTCCAAGCAGGGGTTGTCCTCCAAGAAGGTGTGGGGTCACAATTTGGTTGTGACCTCCAAATTGAGTTTTTCCCCTAGTGTTATATTGTCCTCCAAAAAGATTATGAAAATTGGAAGTGAATGATGGAGTAGATCCTCCAATAGGATTGGATCCACTTGGGCCAACTCCCATAAAAGGAGGATAAGACCCTCCCGAGGGGACCTGGGAAGGTGTCAGAATGAAACTGGCAACAACATTGTATCCAAGAGGGGTAAAAATTCCAGAAACACTAGACGAAACTTGGGTAGGAATGGGGATGAAATTATTTAAATCATGGTACCCATGAAGAAGATATGGGACAGGTATAGATGAAATTGGTGTACCAATGGGAGCTTGGGTAACCACCATATTCCCAATGGGAATAATCGTACCATTTGGGACCATTGTAGAATGGGCCATCTGAGGATGGATGGTCGAGCTAGGAACAATGGACTGTGTATCTAAACCCACAAAAAGATAACAAGTGATGTTATTAAAGTGATCTAGAGGTATCTTATAGGTAGTAGACATCTCAGGTAGTTTAGAGATGGCAGGTATATCAGCACCTGCACCCGAGCCATAAAGGTCTCTCACTGTAGCCGAGGTTCGAAATATGTTAGTGGTCCAAAAAGGATCCTCACTTTCCTTGCTGGTAAGAGGTCTGGTTGGTATTCCAGAAGTGTCAAAAACAAGTTCTCCGGAGGAATTCAGTCGAAGAATACATCTCTTGTATCCAAGAGGTATTCAGAAAGTGTCTAGAGAGTTAGTTCTTTTCGCTTCAGATGGTATATTTTCCTAGACCTCACTGTATTGAGGAGAGCCCTCCGGTGGGTTAGGAGGCAAGGGTTTAGAAACTTATGTATCTTCCAGAGGGAGTCCTTGCATCCTACATGAAAATAATGGAGGGTCAATGTTGGCTGAGCCAAAAATTTAACGAAAAAAATCTATAGCCAACTATGAAAACAAACAACACTCGCTAATAAAATCTAGGAATCAGACCAGGAAAACAAAACCTTCTTATTTCGAAGTCACTAGTTGGTGATGAAATCCAATGTCGCAAGGTCAAGACAAGAAGGGGCTAGGAAAAAGTGGGTGGAAAAGTTACGTTGACGACCTGCTTAACGGACTTACACCTTAGTGCAAGCTCCCACACATAATTGTGGGTATACCCTCCAAGGAGCCCGAGTGAGTCTTGCCAACGTCAATTCTAGGTGCCGTGAAGACTTTCCCCTCCAAAGTCACCTCATGTAAGACCCTAAGAATATAGGCAACTAAGGCTACCAAGAACAAAAATGATGCATGGGGAAACCGTCAACAGTCTAATCCATGCGCAAAGGCAGGGTATATAGCCCAAAATCAACTTGAGAGGCTTCCACTCATCATTGTGGGTATACCTTCAAGTGACCCCCATAATACATGCAATCTCTACACTGAGATCAACAATGTAGGGTGAGTAATTCTACCAATCTCAATGCGACCTCAGGTTTGACCCTTATGTGAGAAGGGCTTCCCAGGACAAAATGTTGAAAATGGAATTAAACACTCCTTATCACAAGATGATATTGTGTGTTTTGTGCTTTGGATATTGTGTCTCGCGGCCTATTCCAAATCTCTAGCCTAGCTAATGTTGGTGTAAAATAATGCTAGAAAATAAAAGTTACTAATTGATTTTTAGATTTCGCAATGTTTTTTTAAAATCTGTTGTTACTCAAGAGGGAGATGGGAATGAAACCAATGTTGTGTAAGACCTTGACCTAATAATATGCAAATAGAAACGAATGATGAAAATTTACGTTTAATGAACTCTATCGACAACAGGGAGAAGGTATTTTTGGAATGATGTAAGCTACGAAATATACTTTCTTTTTCTTAAATGGACACAAATGCAAACAACCAAAAACAATGTAGTTTCTCAATGTTCTCTTCTTTTGGATGCAATAAACTTTCCTTATATATGATTACTTGAAAGAGTAAGTGACTTTAAATTCTTCCTTCCTAAAACCAAATCAGGGGCATGATGAAAAAAGGACAAGTAATCCAAGAGAAATTATACACTCAACAAGCACCCAAATCAAACTTTCAATGAAGATAAAATTAAAAAATGACAATAAAGTATTTCTTCAAATGTAAATGAAAAATGAATTCCCAATCATCAAGCAATCCAGAACACATAAGCAATCCAAAACGTTGAATCCAATCAAAGACTTGTTATCGAACAAGCACTCAGATACAACCTTAGAGATTATATCCTTGTCAATAAAAATCAAAGACAAAAACTGGAAAAATACTAAAAGAGAGGTATTCGATCTCCGAAACCAATCAACAACAAGTTAAACTTCCAGAAAATAGTCAAGGGATGGCATTAAAAGTCCCTCCCAACTAATTAAAGAAAAATTGGGCATCAATAGAGGCTAAAACCCAACTCAAAAAATTTCACAGGTGTTGTCGCAGCCTAATAGCATATTACAGTGCGAAAATTAAGAGTTTCTGTAGGCCAGAAATAGATAGGGTGCGTAAATGTTTCACTGAAGAAAATAGCCAGGGCACGGAAATTGAAGGTTTTCGCAGGCTGTGTATAGGGTACAGTTCGGAAGTGTCTGTAAATCAAGAAATTTCGAGAAGAGGGTAAAGGATCTAAGTGAACTTTAAAATCTAAAGAGTCTGAAAGGATCTCCCATAGACTCAGAGATTGATTTCAAGTAAAACGAATAGGTTAAAATCAAATGTCCAACAAAAAAACACAATAAAGTCGTATCCCTAGTGGAGTTGCCAATTTTGTTATTAGATAAATCAGTGAATGCGGACATAAACTAATCTCCCTAGATCCACCTGGATCTAGAAAAAAACAAGATGGGACATGCTGCTTTCTCTAAGTTGCTACCATTAAATTTAATACCAAAGAAGGAATAGGTGACATACCTTTAGATATCGCTTCATTATATCTCTGTTGTCCCTGCTTCGCTCCGATGCTCTTGTGAAATCCGATCTGCAATGACACAAACCAACCAAAGTGAAAGCAACATTGTAGATTCAATGGAAACCTAAACATGTGATCAAGGAGTCAAGTAATAAAACACTAATGATTTTATGGGAAAGAAACATGTCATCGTATCATATTAAGTAAAAGTGGAAGATACAACCAAATTGCCTTGATGTTGCAAGTTCCCTTTCGGTGGTCCTTTGCTCCAACACACACATACACTTGCTCTAAATTTGTATGAAGATGGTCCACAAAAGCTTGATGGACAACTGGAGACCACAAGCATTAGTTGTAACAAGATCATTCACACAGTCTTTAGCCTATTCTTTCAACAATTATTTGCTCAATCTTGCTTAACCTTTTCCATGAGAAACCCATCACTATATAGGAAAAGGTGGAGTGCTTACAAGGATGAGGATGATCCCACCAAATCAGAGAATCCAGTAAGACCACAACCATACGGACGCCAACTCACATTCTAGAAGATTTCCTTTCCTTAGCTTCAAACGTTGTCGCACCCTGCCTATATAGAAGCATGCAGAAATCCCACGAGCCAGGCATAGAGCAACCTGTTGAAATCAAGGATTTCTGCACTATGTACCATTGTCAGCCTATGGAGTCATTCTAAAAATATGCCTTGTAGGGGAATAAATTAGTCATTTTTCTCATGTAAAAGATTTTTTTGAGAGCCTCAACACATTCCTGTAGAGTCATCACCAGAGTGACCAAAATAATGTGTAACAATATCTATCGAGGTAACTTTGGTCAACTCCAATCTAGCTTGTAATTGTCCTATCAATTCATCACGTTGAGTGATCAGATCCTGGTTGATTTGTGAACTCTGATGGAGCTCATCAAGATTGGCCCGGAGCTATTTAATTTTATGTCGATCATTAGCTATGATCTGGTTGAAGTCTTGACTCGGTATGTTATGGATAGTCTACTCAATGGTGTATATTTGCTTTTGCAATTTCTCTACCAATAGACACTTTTGTTGCATTTTTTCAGTCAAAATTTTCACAAACCATTGATTGGAAGTGGTAAAAGCACCTAACAAACCTGCAACTTCTTTTGCAAATTCTGGATCATCTCGATCATTCCTTTCATACACCATTCTCTACCTTTTAGTTATTGCCCCATATTTATGGTGTGATTCTCTTTTCACGATGACCTTGCATTTTCTACTAAAGAAGAAATATGAAGGAGGCATCTCTTAAGGCGAGATGGGGGTAGGTTCATGTATAAAAACAATTTCGGAATTAGGATTTCCAAAACCAGATTGCAAAGGTTTCAATGATGTAATAGGAGTACTGATCTCTGTAGAATGTTGTTGTTCTGTAGTATTTGAGGTGCCAGCAGTGGTAGTTGGTGATGAAGGAGGAACATTTTGTCCTTTCTTTATGAAATCTTTGAGTTGATTTATTGCCTGGGGGCTTAGCTAGCCTGAAAATGATGCTTCTAGTTCCAACTTCTTGTGTTAACCCTTCTGAGATTTTTTGGGTTTCCTCCACTTGATGTTTACCCGAATGACTTGATTCAAAACCTGTAGGCATAGTTTCCTGAGAAGAGGGAGTGGTTATTTGCTCTCCTTGTAATATTTTTCGTAGAATATTTTTCATGTGTTTTTGAAAGATGATAAAACCGACTTGTTGATCCGAGGGCAGGGTTTGAAATATTCCTTGAAGTTCTTCATAATATCTAACTCCCATGAATATTTTGTCATACAGGGATTTTTCATCCATATACAGTTTCATGTTGAACTAGGATAGGTGGTTCTCCACAATATTGTGTGGATTGTGTCTTTTGAACTCGATGGAAACCATTTTGACATTTTCCAGAGCCATAACCTCCACTTTGGAGTGACCGAAATCAAGTAATGAAAACATGCCAACCTGAACAAGGAAAGTCATCCATACCTTTTTCTTCCCATATGACGCCAACCCCCTTCCCACCAAAGGGTTTCTCAACCTCTCGGTCTTGGATCATTCAAGGTACTGAGTCGGAGCGAATCCTTGGGTCCCTGCGGGTACCCAAAAACACTATACACACACATGCCTCTTTTCCCCCCTAAGTGACCACGACTATGACTGTGGTCCTATCTCTTCATGATTCAGACTTCGGGGATATATCTAACTCTACTTTTCGTTCTTCCAAAAGCGCTCTTCTCTGAATATCTAGACTTCCTCCACGTGTCTCTTTGGATTTGTCGGCTCGACTATAATTGGGTTTTCACGACTTCACGAAAATCTAGTTCTTTCACCAATGAACCTCTGAATTTCTGACTCCCAGATTTCTTAATCCACTACCATTTGATCTCCTAGCAGTCAACATCTGAGATCAATTCGCAACTTTGGACTTCACGGCTTGGCTTTCAATGACCCTTCAAACTTCTCGAACTCCAAAGTGCCAAAACGAATGACGCTAACCTCCACATAGTTCCCCATGTCTGACAATCTGGAATCATTCTCTCCCCTCTGAAATGAATCTTGTCCACTGACTTCGGTGAAAACCATGGAGGATCTCCTCCTTGAAGAGTTTCCACTGCTTTCCCTCTTGAACTTAAATTCCTTGGCCTTTTTCATCCTTCCAAATGTTTTCTTCAACACTTAGTCGAAATATTGATCTATGCACGCCCTACAACAGAATTTCCTTCATACTCAACCTCTCCTCGTGGATGATTTCACACTCTTTGTGAACATTCTCCAACCAGTGCTCTTCTCTCCTGTGACTAAATTTGCACTACTCCTCCTGAGCTTACGATTTTCAAAACTCTGTCATGCACTCCTTATGTACATCGATGCACTCCTTGCATACATAAGTTTCATGCTACCTCTTATGAGCTTCAAGTCGAAACAGACTCGGTCATGCACACCTTGTGGACATTATGCATACCTTGCACTCGCTTGAAGAAGAGAAACAATTTAAACTTATTCAATCCTCACAATGGATCATACATTCAACCATGTAAATGCATTCATGGAAACAAGAATAAGAAATAACAGAGAATTGGAAATAAATAGAAAGTCTACCATTCACTCATTCAACACACATTTAGGAAAATATTCTTATGTTATATTCCTTCAACTAAAATTTACATACATTCTTACGCTACTTCTATGTAACTCTCTGCTCTTGACTACAATGGAAATCTACATACACTAGATTCAACAACCTTTCAAAAACAACCTCCACTAGGAAACAATACAAATCTTTATAAAAATGGACTCTTTGAGTTCTTCCCTCCAAATACTCTACAACTATCCTATCAAAAATAAAATCCTTCAACTACTTAACATTTATTACAATAAATATTTGAGTCAGACAGATAAGAGCGAAAGCTCTAGATATGTATTGCAATCCTTCGCATTAAAACAAAATACATTCCCCCATCGATCCTATGCAATGGCTTAGCCTCCAATCATTAAAGATGATCATAAATCAAAATCATTTTTAGATGTTACATTAATATTCCATCTTTGAAATTCAAAATATTTCCAAATACGCACTAGTGCTACCAGCTTTCCTCCATGCATGCTTTGTTGGCGATGATCCTACATCATACTCCCCTGGATGAAAAATTCATGGACTCCTATCCATGAGCTCCTGCACCGATCTTCCATGATTTTGGATATCCACTTCACCAACCCAAATGGTGTCTTCCATCAAGTGTCCTTTCCACTTTACTAAATACTCCAAATACGTCTTCCTTCAGGTCTTCTTGCCAATCTATTGGTCTATGATCTGCTCCATCTGTGGCTTCTTTTCTATAGGCATATTCTTTCTCCACTGGATCTCCCCTTGATCTTTTGACGCTTCTGTTCTATCTTCCCTGTAAGGATACAGGTCTGCGATATTGAATATGGGTGATATACCCACATCGTCCAGTAGCTCTATTTCATAATCATTTTCACCAAATATTCTTAGTATTTTTCACATTCCTATCTTCTTCATCTTTATCTTGTTATACGTTCCCCTTAGAAACCTCTCCTTCCTTAAATGTCATAGAACTTGATCTCCAATTTCAAATTCAAGCTTCCTCTTATGTTGATGAGTTATGTGTTTCTATTCATTATTGCTCTTCTTTAACTCCTCCTTTATCTGATTATGAAGTCCCTGCATTTCTGCAGCAAAGTCTTTGGCTCCAACGCTCTTAAACTCGCTTTGCTCCAGATGTATCAAATCTGAAACTCCTCTTGAATTCATTCCATACACTATCTGAAATGGAATTTTCCCAGTGTTTCGGTTCACTGAGTCATTGTATGCGAACTCCGCTTGTGCTAGAATATGATCCCACTGACTATGGTGCTCAGTGACCAAAATCCTCAACAAATATCCTAAACTTTGATTCACCGCTTTGGTTTGTCCATCCGTCTATGGATGATATGCATAAATAAAAGATAGCTATGTTCTCAACTTTTACCACAACGTCCTCCAAAAATGACCAAACAATTTGGTATCCTTGTCTGAAACTATACTCTTGGGAAATCCATGGAGTCTCACAACCTCTTTGAAAAAAAAAATTGCAACATGCATTACATCGCTAGTCTTTTGGCATGGAATAAAGTGTGCCATCTTCGAAAATCTGTCAACTACCACAAATATGGAATCACTCCCCATTTTCATTCTTGGCAATCCCAACATGAAATCCATGCTTATTGCATGCCAAGGCCTCTGTGGAATAGGCAATGGATGATACAACCTAGTGTTTTTCTTTGTCCCTATGGAATACTGATAAATCTTACAATTGTTCAGAAACCTCTTAACCTCTACTCTCATACCTAGCCAATAATACGAACCATTCAATTGTGCAAAATTTTTTTCGTGGCTGAAATGTTTGTCTTGACCTACGTTATGTTTTTCCTTCATAAAATTCTCCCTCATTGAACACTTTGGTATGCAAAACTGGCATCCCTTAAAAATTAACCCATCTTGGATCAGGTATTTGGCCCACTGGATTTTGTCTCTGAGTATAGGATTCACACAAACTTCATAGGCCTCTTCGAAATCAAGGTCACATTGATACATTTCCTTAAGGTGATCAAACCCCAAGGTCTTGACCTGAAATGCCTACAGAATCAAACTTCTCCTGCTCAATGCATCAACAACCTTGTTAGTATTACCAAAAATATGTTTAATGAAAAAAGTGAAATTTTGCATAAACTCTATCCACTTAGCTTGTCTCTGGTTTAATTTCTCATGTTTGTTTATGAATTGAAAATCTTGATTATCGCTATACAAAACAAACTCCTTTGGTACAAGATAATGCCTCCATTTCTTCAAGACTTCAATTATGAAATATAACTCTTTTTCATATGTGGAGTAATTATGTTTAGCTTCGTTCAACTTCCTGCTGAAATATGCAACATGTCTGTTATCTTGGCTTAAAACCGCTCCAATTACAACTCCACTCACGTCACATCTCACTTGAAATTTCTTCCCAAAATCCAGTAAAACCAAAATCAGTTGTTTGGTTATCTTCTCCTTTAGTATATTGAATCTCTTCTCATCCTCTTCTGTCCATTTGAAAGACTTGTGTCTTTTATTCACTGTATCCATCATTTGAGCACTAATCCCGCTAAAATTTTTGATGAACTTTCGATAGAAACTTTCTAATCCATGGAAGCTCTTCACCTCAAAGATATTCTCTGGTGACAACCATTCTATGAATTCTTTCACCTTTTCGAGATCTATCTTTAATTACTTTTAAGAAATCACAAAACCCAAATATATAAGTTTTGCCTTCATGAAAGAGGACTTATTCAGATTAATCAACAACTTCTCTTGTTGCAACCTCCTCATCACCAATGTCAAATGTCTTAAGTGGTCCTCCCTAGTCTTTCTAAATACCAGTATATCATCCATATATACAATCACAAACTTGCCAATGAAATATTTCAATACTTCATTCATCAGCCTCATAAAATTACTCGAGGTGTTTGTCAAGCCAAAAAACATAACAAACCATTCATACAACATGTTGTTTTCTAGTCATCACCTTCTCTCATCCTTATCTGGTGATACCCACTTTTCAAATCTATATTTGAAAAATAGTTCGATCCGCTTAGGCAATCCATCAAGTCATCCATCCTCGGGAATGGAAATTTTTATCTGATGGTGATCTTGTTTATGGCTCTTGAGTCTGTACACATTCTCCATCCTCCATCCTTCTTCGGACTCAATACAATTGGTACTGCACATGGACTTAAATTTATCTAACCAATCCTTTATCTAACAGATCTTGAACCTGCCTTTTCACCTCCTCAGTCTCTTGAGGTGTCAACCTGCATGCGGCTTTATTTGGCAGGCTTGCTCCTGGTATCAAATCAATGTGATGACTGATATTTCTGATATGAGGTAATAATCTTGGAAAATCATCCACTACTATATCAACAAAATTATCTAACAGTTCCTAAACTTTCTCAGACAAATATTCCATCGAATTTATGGTAAGGATAACCCTCGGCTTTCTCACTACAAAAAACTGCATCTCTTGTTTCTTCTTTACTTCATTCAGGAGTTCCTTCCTACTCATGAGAAGTATGCTCGTGCTAGCTTCATCCTTCACCTTCTTTTCTTCAATTGGCAACAACATGTGTGTCCTACCATTCTTCTCCAAAGTATAGGTGTTTCTTCTCCCATCATGAATAAAATTCATATCATACTGCCATGGTCTTCCCAACAAAACATGACATACATCCATGGGAATCACATCACACAAGATTTTATCTCTATGTCCACCTATCTTAAATTCAACAAGGAATTGTTTAGTTACTGCTACCTGGTGACCTTTCTATAACCATGAAACTTCATACGACGTCGAGTGTGCAGTCATCTTCAGATCCAAGTTCTCCACCATTTTTGTGGATACGAAGTTTTCAGTGCTTCCACTGTCAATTACTACCTTGTAAACTCTATATTTTTTTTTTCAAGTTTCCTAAACAAGATATTCCTCTGCGTTGACCTTTCAATTTTTGGCTTTGGTTTCAAAAGAACCTTCTTCATCATCAAGTACTTCCCATCCTCTGCACCTTCTTCCTCAACATTTCACTTCTGAACTTCCGAAATGTGATCTTTTCCTCCCTCTTTCTTTCTCTTGGGACAATCCCAAGACATGTGCCTTGTTTTTCCACAAGCATAACATCTCACTTCTCCTCTTCTACCTATTCCTCTTCCTCTGGGAAAATAATTTCTACCACTAATATGCCTTCCTCAGGAACTTCCTCCTCTCTCAGAGTGACTATGTGGTTTCTCCGCCTCGTCCTTGGGATTTTGTGCTTTGTCCTAGGCAACTCTTTTTCCGATGTTGGATCTCTTGCCTTGGTTTTGTTGACTCTGCTTCCTAGCCAACTTTTCTTCCACCCTCTAGTGTTCTGACTGTCGCCATGATGATTTAATCTTGAATATCATATCTCAGGAAATTGATGTATCCAGTAACTTTATCCTCGTCTCTCTTTCTCTTTGTCCAACCTTGATGTTCAATCTGTAGAACTCCTATGTGTACTCCTTCACAGTCATCCCTTTCTGTCTCAGGTTCTGCGTTCTCCTAAACAGATTTATCTAGTAATCTTTGGGTATGAATTTATCCTTTAGTTTGGCTACCATCCTATCCCATCTATTAATATTTTGGTTTCCCTTACTCCTCATGTCATCCTGCAGTTCATCCCACCATAGTGTTGCATGTCCTTTCAACCTAGTGACAACATGTCTCACCTTTTTATCCTCCTCGACATCTTCATAGTAGAAATACTTGTCCATTGCTCATATATAATCAAATAATTCCTCTGTGTCTAAGTTACCTTCATACATTGGGACTTCGGTCTTCGCTTTGGATCCCAACTTGACAACTTCTCTCAGCAAGCGTTCTTCCACAACATCCTCTTCCATAGCTTCTTCAAACTCTACTTCTTCATTTTTTTCATCGTTGATGTCTCTAGCATCAGGTGATCTCCTTTGTGTTGTTTCCATGGCATCCAGCCCTTCACGTAATTCTCTCATCTCTCTTTCCATAGCTCTGTTTGCTACGGGTTTCTCAACATGTCTTCTAGGTGACATTGTGATGACGTTTCTGATACCCATTGCCAATATCAACCTACTTCTCTTCCTACAGAAATAAATTGTATACTCCACTCTGATACCACTTGACACAGACCCCCTTCCCTCCAAAGGGATGCTCGACCTCCTGGTCTTGGATCGTTTGAGGTACTGAGTTGAAGCGACTCCTCGGGTCCCTGCAAGTACCCAAAACCACTATACACACATAGGACCCTTTTTCCCCCCTAAGTGACCACGTCTATGACCGTGGGCCTATCTCTTCACGATTCAGAATTCAGGGATATATCAAACTCTACTTTGGGTTCTTCCCGAAGTTCTCTTCTCTGAATCTCTGGACTTCTACCACGTGTCTCTTCGGATTTTCTGGCTCCACTATAGTTCGGGTTTCACAACTTCGTGAAACTCTATTTCTTTCACCCACGAACCTCCAGACTTCCAACTCTTGGATTTCTTAATCAACTACCACGTGCTCTCCTCACAGTCAATGGTTGAGATGAGTTCACAACTTCAGAATTCACAACTTGTCTTTTACTAAACCTTCAAACTTATTGAACTCTGAAGTGCCGAAACAATTGACACTAACCTCCACGTAGTTCTCCAGATATGATAGTCTAGAATCGTTCTCTCCCCTCCGGAACAAATATTGTCCACTGACTTTAGTGAAAACCTCGGAACGTCTCCTCCTTGAAGAGTTTCCACCGCTTTCCCTCCTAATATTAAATTCCTCGTCCTTATTCGTCCTTTGGAATGTTTTCTTCGACACTTAGTCAAAATCTCGATCTATGCATGCCCTGCAACAGAGTTTCCTACGCACTCAAATTCTCCTTGTGGATGATTTTTTGCTCTTTATGACCATTCTCCAACCACTTCTCTCTCCTGTGAATAAAGTTTCACTACTCCTCCCAAGCTTACAAGTCTGAAAACTCCATCACGCACTCCTTGTGGACGTCGATGCACTCCTTGCATACATAAGTTTCATGCTACCTCTTCTGAGATTCGAGTTGAAATAGACTCGGTCACACACACCTTGCGGACACTATGCATACCTTACACTTGCTCAAATAAGAGAAACAACTGAAACTTATTCAATCCTCACAGTGGCTCATACATTCAACCATGTAAATGCATTCATGGATACAAGAACAAGAATTAACAGAGAATTGGAAATAAACAAAAATTCTACCATTCACTCATTCAACACACATTTGGGACAATATTCCTCTGTTATATTCCTTCAATTGAAATTTACATTCATTATTATGCTACTTCTTTGTAGCTCTCTGCTCTTGACTATAATGGCAATCTACATACACTAGATTCAATAGCCTTTCAACAACAACATCCACTAGGAAACATTACAAAGATTTATACAAAGGGACTCTTTGAGTTATTCCCTCCAAATACTCTACAACTATCCTATCAAAAATGAAATCCTTCAACTACTTAACATTTATTACAATAAATATTTGAGTCTGACAAATAAACGCAAAATCTCCAGATATGTACTAAAATCCTTCGCATTCAAACAAAATGCACTCCCCCATCGATCTTATGCGATGGCTCAGCCTCCAATCATTAAATATGCTCATAAATCAAAATTTTCTTTAGATGTTACATTAATACGCCATCTTTGAAATTCAAAATATTTCAAAATATGCGCTATTGCACACAACTTTCCTCCACACATTCTTTGTTGGCGATGCTCATGCATCACCATAGCTTGGAATTGTAGAAATGAATAGGATCGGAACTGATGAGGGTCCAGCTCCGATTCATCAATGAAAAAGGCATCATGAAACAGATGGCGTCCATGATATAGGCTGACATGTAAAAGGGGGTTGACTTTTCTTTTGATTTCGTTGTTTTATATTCAACATTTCCCTTGGCCAAGTTATCAGACAACAATTTGGACCAGTTGAAAGTGTAACCCTCTTCCACCTCGTGTATAATATGTAAATGTTTTGAAACTGCACATAATAGATCTAGCTAAACAATAATGCACACATTTGCAGAGAGAATAGGAGAAAGAAGAATAAGGAGAGAAAGAATGAAATAATTCTCATTAACCATATTCCACACTCAAAGAGTGAATAATTTACAATATATATAGTATACATGAGTAACTAATGAGCCGTAGTGGTGGTATAAAGTGATATGGACACACACCAGTAGTTTCAGGAGTAAACTGTCACCTAGTCTAGTCTCTCAAGCAGTTACGGGAGTGAACTGTCGCCTAGTCTAAGTTAACTAGTCAACTAGTCTTCAGTTAACTGACTAAAAAAAGAGTAGTGAGGAGTTAACTCAGGAAATAAAGGGTAATGCGCTAGTCTGGTGATGATCCCAAGGAAAGTGTGCATTAGCTGGTGATGATCCCAATTTTGCATGGTGACAAAACCAATGCAACATCTAAACTCAACTCAACTAGTCAAACTAAAGTGTCAACTGAAAGAGAATATTCTACAGGTGGAATATTCTCCCCTGAAATATAGGAGACTAGATAATGAGTAATTATGACTAATAAAAAAGGAAAAACCTTCATAAAAATAAATCCTCGTTGTGTGTGAAGTAACTCCAACACCCCCCCCACGAAGATCACTATGGTGAAAATAAAGAATGGGTCCCA